>QWZN01000110.1:0-137799 GCA_003693225.1 Venturia aucupariae
GAACTACTACTAGAACTAAGTAAACTACTAGTAGTTTATTATTCTATAGGCTCTTGTCCTAGTCTCCTTTTATTATTATCTTTTACCAGTCTATACTTTTTATTATTACTAGCCAAGCTAGTACTATATCTATAGTAGTATACTATAATCTACCCCATTCCTATAGAGTAGAACCAATAACTACCTATATATTATTTCTTATATTTGGGGTATAGTAGGTAGGTAGAGTTTGTAGAGAAGGATAGTTTTCTAGATTAAGAGCAGTTATTAGATAGCTTATTATTAGATTTCGTATCTTTTTAAGACTGATGACGAGTAGTAGTAGTATTAATCGTAGTTTCTTTTATAAGTAGGCGAGTAACAAGCTAAGGGAGAGTAATTATTTTACCTTCGGCGGTATCGTTCTAGATATTTTCGATAAGATATTAATATTTACTATTCAAGCCTCTGAGGAGAGTATCTTAATATTCGTTATCCTTAATATCGGTATTGATAGTTGCGAAGTCTCGAATAATATTTCCGACGTAAGTAATATAGTCCTATATTATTATAAAGTTATCGAGTTTAGCGGCTTTTAGCTATTCTCGAAGCTATAAACGTGCGACGAGATTAGAAACGGCGTAATTGGATTTAATAAAGGTCTATACTTTTTGGCGGGGTAGATCTCCTATCTATACGAGGATTGAAGGGTATAACCATTTCGTAAATAGTCTCTAGACGTCTCGGATACGATTTTACTATCGATCATATTCTTTGAATTCGAACTTATATATATCGATATCTTCCTTATATTGCTGGGTAGCTTGTTGGCCTTCTAATCGGAGATTAGTAAGTTTCTAGTCTCTAACAATTTGTATAATTTAATCTTTGAGAAGAGTTTTTCTATTGAGTCTAGTATACTCATCTAGATCGATCCCGAATTCATCCGCCCTTCACTTTAGTCGTTCAATAGTGTACGTCCTGGTATCATATTCGTCTAGAGGGAGGGTGGTGAAATCCCTACCCGATTTGACTAGCTTGTCGGGTGGGGGCAAGATAGATTCAAGGGCAGGGTATTTCTTTATTATAGTGACGAGAGGGGTGAGACCTTCGGCATCAAGGGTGATCAGAAATTATCTAAGGAAAGGTAGCCAGTTTTGCTAGCCGGTGAGCTTTTCAACTGAGTAGTTGGGTGCCATATTGATAGTCGAAGCTCTGTATGTTTTGTATGTTAGATTTGAAAAGGGTATATTCATGCTAATATATAAGAGGTTATATTTTGGTATGAAAACGGGACATGTTTGATAGAGAGCCAATCGCGTATCATTGTCTTGCCAATTTTTTATCGTGGCGTCTATGTGGAATGCTCGGTTGGGTGTGTGCATGTGTATGTGAGTTGTGCCTATCTCATTAGTGGAAATGTGTATGCGGCGTATGTAAGGAGCCTATTTCATCAACGGAAATGTGTATGTGGCGTATGTATGAAGCCCATTCCATCAACGGAAATGTGTATGTGGCGTATGTATGAAGCCTATTTCATCAACGGAAATGTGTATGTGGCGTATGTATGAAGCCTATTTCATTAGCAGAAAAAACGTGTGTGAGGCGTGTAAGGCCATTCATTGGCTTCGTTTGATTCCATTCCTGAAAAGAAAACAGGGAATGTATTTGAAATCGGGTGTGTTGGTTTGTTTTTGTTCGAGGATGCCATTTGTCGGTGTATAGGTACTTTATGCATGTATGATCAGATACGGTGGCATGAGGTTTCCTTCGGAATGTATATGATCATTTGTATGGTTCGTAGTGTCTTCCTTTCTGTGTTCCTTGTGACACAGAAAGAAAAATGGTCATTTTTTGGGGGTTTCCTTTTTGCGTGACTAAGCTGTGGCTCATTAGTAGCGCAGTAGTAACGCCGGGCTCATAACCACTTGTATATGGCTATTATGATGAGATGTGCATTACATGATTGATTGATTGATAGCTAATTACAAGAAGGGTGACTGTTACTATATAGCAGTCATCCTTTGTTAGCAAATATGAATAAAGAACAGTGTGTTTGCGGTCTCCTTTGTCAAGAAAATTTGGCGTGTTTATGGATCCAAGAATGTACTCGTTGGGCACGACTCCATACTTTAGTCGCGCCCACACTACGTTCGCAGCGTGGGCGCCTTGCCATCGTCGGATCACAAAATCCAGGCATCATCGATTTGCAAAACTAGAAACCGACCAAGCTAGAGTGTATGATGTTGAGAACGTTCCGCCGTCGTCGTTTAAGCTCAAGGACCACGTGTAGGCGGTTACTTGAGGATTGTCGTCTATAGCCTTCATCAAATCATAATTCCATTGCAACGATGCCAACATTGAGCTCAAGTTCCCATCCTCTTTTTCAATTACCATTTGAGCATCAAGAAGCTTATTTCTGCCATCCTCACCAAAATTGTCCATAGCCTCCTCCGTCCCTGTCATAGACCACACTTCGGTGACCATTTGCGGTCTTCAGTTCAACTCTGGCACGGATGGAGTTCGAATTTACCATTGGTATCTGATTGTGTTGTTCCACGTCAGATCGAGTGCTTTCCGAGTCCGTATTGATCTTGCGCCTCATAAAGGTTATTGGCGATCTACATTCCCTTGCTGTTGACAACTATATGGAACTGCTTTCCAGTCCCTGCCCAAGTATATGAGTGCCTCGTAAAGACATTGCACCATCCTCCTCGTAGAATCCTGCTTCGAACAGCTCACACGCGAGCTGTTGCCATGCGTCACCGCCGAAAAGTCGAATCAAGCGAACAGTCGACGTGCTTAAATATATGGTCGAGTAATGGTAGGAAGTCATGGAAGACAAGGGGGAGGAAGGTGAGGAGGCTGTCATGTTGAAATATCTGAGCATTTGATAATTATCAGCTTAATCCTGGTTCTCAGTGCAGCTGTGTCAAAGCGCTCCCCTCTGTGTTCGATGGAAATTGGAGGAGGAGGAGGAGTATCATGGCGCATGGAAAGAATCGTTTCAGCCAGCATTGGAGCTCAATTGATCGTAAGAATATTATGAAATGTGGCGTTAAGGTGAAGATGTTAGATGAAGGATGGGAATGGACATCAACTCCGCATCACGCTGTTGCTTGTTCAAATTGCCTATAATTTTGCTACTCAACTCTCTGGTCCGAGTTGTTGGACCGCTTACCCATGCCACCACATAATAGATATCGTATACTTTGTGGGCGAAAAAGAGAAGACGCCGTTAGAAAAGCCATGGCAATTGTTCGCTATATCTACCCACTTTACCAGTCCTCGGCCCCATCAGCATACAGAAGATTGTTGGCATCATTGATTCGCCTCACAACTTCAACAAACGACCCAGACAGCTCAGAGATAAACAACGGGCTTTTATCGCAAGAAGTACTCAACGGTCCGAACCCAAACACCTCAACTTTTCCAAGTTCCGCTTCCATGGCTTGCTGGCAGAAATCTTTGAGTGGAGTGATTGGCTGCTCTTCTTCCCAGTCAGACACGCCAACAACAAATCGAATTCCCAGCTTCTCGTTGGGAAAAAGATCCCTTATGCAGCGGAAGAACTCATCTCGAACTGCTTGGTTACATGATCGCCAATCATTGAGGTACAACTTGGCGCAAATGTGTTTGATCAAGCTCATTTGTTCAGGCCAGTGTTCATGGTTCGATTTGAGGGCATCGATAACGTCGCGCAACTCACCGTCCAGATAGAACTGATTCTGGCTGTAGAAAATCTTGAGCGCTTCTTCTCTAATCAACTTCGAAGTGCCCATGAGGCCATTCCGATATACATCATACCCTGAGCAACATGGCCAAGGGTCGAAAGAGGAACAATTCCTCACAAAAAGCGATCTGTTATGGCTACAACAGCATATTCCGTTCCATTTCTGCCAACAGTCTGGAGAGCAACTACAAGCCGCCATGATTGGCACTCCGTGGTTGAAGGTACCAGTCCCTGAATCCGTCCTCAAGTATATACCTGTATGTTTGGGAGTATCGAGAACAAGATCAGAGCGTTCCAAAACCATAGACTGAAGTTCTGGCGGCAATTTCGAAAATGGATGGAAGGTTCGTTCTGAAAGTAAGTCGTCTGGGGGATGAGAGGAGAGAGAAGGCCGTTCGTCATCAGCCACGACCAGAGCATTGAACCCTGGAGCACCATCGTTCTTCAATTTGGTGTTGTGCCGATGAGAACGTGGATATTGGAAGTAATAGACTGCGCCATTCCATTCGGTTTCGGGGTAAAGATGATCATCGGCACCATATGAGTACCGTCGTGTATGATGCACGTACGTCCTTCCCTTTTCTCCCATGTGGCCCAAAAGTCCATACTCATTCTCGTCATTGTCTTCGTCCAAGCCGATGCTGGAATAGAGCCGAAGCGTAACGTCGACAACCTCGGGGACGTCTGGTTCAACCACGCTGCCATCCCAATCAGCCAAACTTGGCCATTCTTCCTCGGTCAGTTCGAGAGCATTGAATCCTGGTGATTTTCCGAGGGGATTGGGATAGATCCATTTTCGAACTTCGGTGGATAGAATGAGCTCTTCTCCGCGGAATATTTTTTCCCTCATGACAGTGCACGCTGCGGTAGAGTATTCATCCTTCTCGATAACCAGGTCGCCAGGAAGTAATACACGACTCGTGCTGTTTTCATTCATGCTATCGTTCTCCACGATTCAGATGCAGAGCGATGATCAGAATTTGAAGCACGTTGGCGCTGGATGGGTCGAATGGAGAAGTCAAGACTTGGTTTCCGAGTGACTGGCAGACTCGATTTCGATTTTGGGTGCTTTGACTCGGCTTCAAACAAGTGGAAATATCGCGGCTCGGAGGTTAGAGATTGTGCGAGGTAACAGTGAGAGACGCGAAAGTCTCGGAAGAAAAATCCAGCTTTTATTGGGAGCTCTCCAGGGCTTAACAGCGGTGCCTTTTTTAAGCGATCACATAACCCAATAGTAATGCATGTGTCAGACAACGGGACCATGGTACACGAGAACTCTATATTCTGGGCCCGGATCCTATCACGACGCTGTCACCAGGAGAACTAACGTTGGAAAGGACGTCTTTAATACAGCCCTTTCGGGCAAATCATCCAATTACACATCGATAGCTATGAAGGTCCTTCTATGCAAATCAAGAATAGTTAATTTCTCAGGCTAAGAATTTCTTGCTGTCAATAATATTCTTGAGTCCAGGCCGATATATTACGAGTTCCTATCTGATCTATTATACCAGGCCCCGGAAAAATTGAGCAACGATTGTTTACTATAGATCTCGTGAGTGTCATCAAAACTGATTCCTAAGGTTGTTTAATTGTCGATCTCATCGTAACAATCGAGAAACATTTCAAGGTCTTCGTGGAAAGGCCCTTCCAAAGGTTGGAAAAGGCGCAAGGCTGAGCACGTGAAGTGACAATAAAGACCCGAGATCAACGACGACAAGTAAGAATGAAATGCGGATAACTTCAGTCAAGAATAGTAATATATTCTGCTAAGAAACCGCTCAGTATCAAACGATATGAAGGTCCGTCGTACGCTTTTTACAAAGGAGTAGAAGAGTCTCTTACTAGGAACATGTTTTTAGGTTGTTACAAATTTTCTATCTAGACGGTATTCTTGTATTCAACGACGCATAGCATAGATCCTCCATTTTCACTAATGTTCATGGTGAGCGAGCTTCACCACGACTACTTTCGCTCGAGCTGATATACCATGTAGTAAGTATCTGAGGCCCAGAATGAGCGCATAGCCAAGCGCGTATCACAAACACGACGTCCCCTTAGAAACGATGTCGAATTTTGCGTAGACGACGAACTAATACATACCAACAATCTTTTGAATGGCCAGTGCTACGAGGAAGAGAAGTCTACCCCTAGCCTTTCATGACTTGATGGCTGTCTTGGTACTAGGAGAATTTAATATACGTTTCGTGATATAGTTGCAAATGAGTGCTTCAATAGACGGCGGGATACTGTTTTTGCTGTTATGAGGTCCACATAGCCCGATAGACTGTTTAAAAGCTATTCGTGTTGTCTATCTCAACGGACAATAAATGTAGTGTAAGCAACCCCTATTATAGGGCGGAAATTGCTCTATTAAGAATCGAACTTTTGAAGGTATTGTCGATGTTTATGGATGTGGCGACTCAAGAGGAAGTTTGTGGAGCTGAAAAAAAGTAAAAGAGTCTCAATACAGATATTAACTTGCGGGAGAAATTGCAGATAATAGCCAAAGATCAATTCTAATGATGACCGTCATCGTTAGTGAAAAATTCAGTTATGCCAAGCGGATCTTTCAAGGAGAATATTTGGGAAGCAATCTTGAATTAAAAGCATTTTGAATTTATACTACCAGATTGAACCGAATACCCACCAATCCTTGACAACATTTTTGATGAGCAGTTTGTAGCATGATAGTTTGAGTGCTGCGTCCTATGTCCTTCCCAACAAGCAAGTGAACTTCAAGGCGCTTCGTAATCTAGAATAAAGCCCATGCTCAAACTTAGGCGCCGATTGAATGGTCAAGAGCATGGCCTGCTGTTGACCTTGCTGTTGCTATTATGCATTTGTCGAGATCGTTCCTTGATTGAGGCTTTGACCAGGTCCTGTGGAACGTGTATCGAGTCCATACCATTGCTGCTGGGCGACCTTTGTTCTTCTCGCTACCTTGAAGAGGCAAGCTCCGATCGAATAACCTACAATGGCTATAGGACCACCGCACAAGCCAACGTATAGCGATACAGGACGGACTTCGATGGGACTAACATAAGCCATGAAGCAGACGATGCTCCAGAGGTATCCGAGGATGGGGAGGAGCATTCGGATGATTTGGGAATGCTCACCTTTGTGACGGATATGAACAAAGACAAGGAAGATTAAGAAGACCACGGTGCTAACGGCGAAGAGAGTGAATCCGACGGCGCCATCTTTGTCAACTTTCCAGCCCACGGTTTTTTTGTTCGTTGCGTTGTCCATTACTGTTGTGCTTGCGAGTGCGAGATGCGAAACTGCTGATGTATGGATGGGTAAGAGGAAGATGAAGTTATTTTTTTTGTTGTAAAAAATGGAGGTTGAAGGTTCACTAGATATATATACATTTTAATAGCTGACCAAAAAAAGATTTCACACTCAACTCGCTTTGATACTAAATCTCGCTCAGACGCCTGTCTAATTCTTTGCTCTAGTTGTTATTGGCCAAGGGAGCAGAATATCTTGCATCAGCCTGATGGTCTTTTCTGGCTTCATCTCGTTTTTGATCAAGCAAAGTTGTAGCCATCTCGATGAAATTGAAGGAGCCGGTTGAGTCGCGTCGTGGCACCATATTCCTTGTGGTTGCATTCCAGAGCGGTATGAAACACACTGATATGATAGCCGTGGAAGAGTTCGAATGGTGGATTATGTGGATGTTTCTGTAATGTCTAAGTCTCGTTGTCGAGTGTTTGCTGGAGATGGCGCCTAGAAAAAAGAATGTACAAGAGGCCGCCCACGTTGCGGCGGTGATAATCGGGGGTGTAAATGATGCCGACGAAGGGGAAGCTCGGCGGAAACAAGAACGGGAGCAAAGAAAGAGGCATACGATGGATGCTATTGATGGCACACAGCGCGACGCCAAAGCCGATGAGGGTGAGAAGATACAGAGGACAAGAGAATAGGAAATCCAATTAATTACTGTCATCAGGTCCTCCACCCTCACTTCTCACCGTCATCCTCGACACCAACCCGGTGGCATGGAACGCGCTTTCGAATACTCTGTCCCTCCCGAACGCGATATCGAAACTACTCGTCTTCATCAATGCGCATTTGGCCATAAATCACGCGAACCAGATAGCCGTCATTGCCTCTCACACGAATACAGCATCATGGCTATATCCAACACCGAAACCGCCCTCAAAACGCTCTCAAAATGGCACCCATGGCAGATCAGATAGTCTTCAGAACGCTGGAGATGCAAACAAATACCGACCCTTCTGGGCAGTCGAACAGCAAGTCCGCTACAATCTGACAAAGCTCATGGAGTCAACCAAGGAAGAAGATCTCGAGAACACGGAATCGACACAAATCGCAGGCGCTCTCACTATGGCACTCGCATACATCAATAAGCAGACGATACTGTCACGGCCGCCAGGTCTGGAAGCGCATATGGTTAATGTCGGCGAGTCCAAGGATGATCCGCACAAGAAGAGCAGTGCCACTCTTCTCTCCCGCATCTTGATACTCTCAGTCTCAAGCGATCTCTCGGATCAGTACATTCAGGTCATGAATGGCATTTTTGCAGCACAGAGGTTACAAATACCGATGGATGTCATGAAGTTGTCTGGATCAACGGTATTCCTACAACAGGCTTCAGACGCGACCGGGGGAATATACCTGGATCCAGAATCATCGGCATTAAGAGGGGGCGCCGGATTCTTACAATATCTCATGATGGCATATCTCCCGGATGTGACTGCGCGACAGCTGCTCGTGCGACCCGGAAAGGGGGAAGTTGATTTCCGAGCTGCGTGCTTTTGTCATCGAAATGTGATTGACTTGGGTTATGTTTGCAGTGTTTGCTTGTCAAGTATAATTCTCACTACTCACCAGCTGCGATTAGCAACCTGCTAACCAATTGCGATAGTCTTCTGCAGCCCGACAGTCCTCATTGATAATAATTGCCTCACCTGCGGTACTCAGCTCTCCTTGCCGACGAATTACAATGTCACACCTGCGACGATACAGAGGCCCAAGAAGAAAAAGAAGAAGTTAGGAGATGCTGGTACGAGCGGAGTGGGCACGCCGCTGACAGGTGCATCTACACCAGCACATTGAAGGTTGCAGTCATGCACTGGCAAATCATTTACATTTTGGAGTTTGAGAGCGGCATTCACGGATTTGAGCATTGCGAGGCGTTTGGAAGAATTGGGAACTTATTCAAAGTAAAGATGGCCGGCAGGTATGTAGAAAACTGTACTATTAAAAGCAAAAATTCGACGCAGTGGAAAGAGCTACATTGGGGGCTGTTCCAACATCGAATCAAATGCTCTCATTGCTCTTGGTGCTCCAGCCTTCGATATCTTCTCACCATTGGATAGCTTCGAAGCTGCAGGTCAAGATAGAGCCCATAATTAAAAGATCTAAAGAGTAGGTACAGCTGGATCATGGCATCTTTCCAGCTAGCAGAATCGGGGGCAATGCATTGACAATCATTAGTAGACGCATTGCTTCAAAATTGGACATCGAGCCCATCGACGCAGCCTAATGCAAGACTTCCTCCATGCACCGGACGATTTTGTTGCTCCTCGAACACAACTAGAAGGGCGCTTTGTATGCTCTCCACAGTATTTTGGCTGACATCTGGCAACTACGTTCCAACCCAACACCTTCTGAAGACCCTGAGAACGTGCCCAAATCGAACTTACTATATCCTTTTCCCACGATCATTCCCTGGCTCTCTGTTCAAACTTTGGTCGTCTCTGCAGCCTCAGAAATGTATTCCCGAAATCTCGTGGTCTCGGATGGATTGACCAGAAGTTCGGATTCATCCAAGAACTCGTTTTGACTGTACCGGCCATTGTTCAAGCGCTGCGCTGGGCACTTTTCAGCTTCTGTCCAGTTGTTGTGTTCGTGGAACTCGCACCAATCGACTTGTCTGGTCTTATATTAACGTATTTGTCGGCGACAATGTAGAAATCCAGAATGAATTTTCATCAGATATGGTATAAACGGACGTCTTCGAGATATTCACGGCAGCCATCGCACATCGTCGCGTCCTCTGCAGACTTGCTTGGATCTAGTTAAGCATCGCTGTCGCCTGATAGGAATACTATGCTAGAGTATAGCCAGATCTGAAGCATTTTGAACATTCTAACAGAGACGTCTTCCATAGTGTAGATTAGATCTGTCCCTCTTTTGGGTTCTGACTTCGAAAGCGCGCACAAATAAGGCGAGAACCTGCAGAGCGACTCTTGGTGGACATTACATTCCTCGACCTTTCCAATCGATAAGGGTTTCTAGAGATTTGAAGACGTTCATCCTTTGCTATCCTGGAAATACTATGATCTAGCTCTCGACTTTTCTGAATGGCAGTGGATTCTTTGGAGAAGAGATTGGACTTACGCTTTTGTATCGGAGTGCCCAGGTTTATAGCAGCGGTATCGAAAGATAAGGAGTAAAAATCAGAAAGTAGTGGTAGTAGGTGTGGAGTTGAGAGTACAGGTGAGGATTACCAAGCACAAACGGCTTTCAATACTAACTACTTATCAAAATACCAATGGTATTGGATTATTCAAAAACTAGGCCGAATTCAATATCAACGCAAGCAGAATATTAAGGTCTTGCGTTCCATTATGTAGTATCACTCAACAAAACATAGGTTGAGTACACGGCCCTTGTTCTACCACTATTTTCAAACTTTTTGAAGCTAGGCAACCCCACCCCATAAATTCAACTTCATATCTGCCGGCGTCTTCGTCGGCGTGTCGTCGTCAATATTTCCACCCACTGCCCATGCGGGACTACATCCACTTCCCAACACCGCAGGCGCATACGGTACAACCGTCGATCCGCCCTTGATTTTTCCAGTATTGACATCGTGGTTGTGACCCAGATTTGCTTTCTCGAACATGGAGTATTCGCATTGAGGTTTGCCGGGTGTTACTGTTGAAGATCCGGAAGCTGGGGATGGTGGTGAGGCAGGCATGGCCATACGTTCTGGTATCGAAAATCTGGAGGCATATATGGCTTGACCATACTGATGTTGTGGTTGTGCCAGAGGAGCGGCATAGACCAGGCTGAGGAGGGAGAAGATGGTGAGTGTGAACTTCATCTTGCAGGAGGAGTTGAGTAGAAATGAGGCAGATGATTCTGGATATTGTTGAAATTGGGAACTAACAATTTTCCTAACTTAGAGACGAGGGGTGGGAAACTCAATTACATGTAGGTACAACTTGACGTGTAGAAAAGTATTCTTAGCATCGTTTGGACTTCTGTGTCCAATTTTTAGGCCCGCGCAATGATCGCACTTTATTTCTCCTAGAAGGTCTCATGGTGGAAGGCATCAATATATCCAGACCACGCTATCAATTTGGAAGCAAAGCTTGATGGAAGAGAATGGTAAAATTAGACGCACCAGCTGCAGCCCTAGATACACATTGATTGATTATTGCAGAGGCATGATTTTCCCTGAAGAGCTACTCGATACATAGCGGCGAAAAGTCTAGATATTTCGCACGAAGTTGCGCCTCATTGATGAAGCCATCACTTGCTTCAGACAAAGTACGACCGTAGCAGGCTGAGTCGGACGATGATTGGTCAGTGGTAGAAAGGGGTTCGGCAATCGCGGAGCGGCAGTTTCCGAAGCTCACCTCTCTTTCTTTAATTTTCGCCTCCGTCAACAACTTCCCCTTTAAATCCTTCATTGTCTTCTTCTCGTGTCGCTATTTCTTTGCACCTCCGACCAATACCTCGACGCCAAAGGCTGAGGAGATGACCAATAATCTTCGGTCTTCTTCGGTCTGACGGAGATCCTGGACGAGCTGTGAGATCGGTGAGGTGCAATTTCCACATGCGAATTGCTCTTAGCCAGCTAATCCTTCACGCGGGGTTGATATAAAGACAATGACTATGAAAGGAAACAAGACAACACCAAGCTGAAGAAAGAATACATGTTGCGGTGCGTGCCAGATTGTACGAGTTCTCCACCAGATGCTTTGGCTCTATTGAATGTATATGTGAGGTAGAGCATCTTAAGGCGGAATGGGATTCTATCTTTTCTTTATCTGGGAATGGCGAACAAAACGATGATTTGCGTCAACGAGAAGTGCTGAACATCCTCAGTAAACTATCGCGAAATTCTGTAATTAGGCATCCCCGAGATGCTTCTGGACTTCCTGCTCAGTTCTCGTAGTACGCGGGCACCTAGGTAAAGTTGTTACCACGTTCAGAATCGCAACACCGTGATGGGGGCTTCCCTGTTCTTTTGAACGACCATTTAGACTTTGAACTATAAGTTGTACTTATGCCCCATCTCCATCTCCATATCCTCAAGATCACGTAAGCCTTTCCCCTGCTCTTGGAGATAACCGACGGTAACAAGGTGCTCCGTCTGGCAAAGAAAAAAGACACATTAAGATCATTGGGTATGCACAAAAGGACTCCCAAAAGCAAGTGAGGACGAGCAGCCATGAGTAAATCGTCGAACATGGTCTCATCGTGTCATAATGTGGGGCTTACTTTGTGAGTTACCCCTTCTCTTTTGTTTTCCATTACTATCATTTAGAGCGGGCTTCGATCTCAAGCCTGAACTTCGTTCGTATTGACCTCCATCATTAGAAGGTAATAATCATCTTTATCAACAAAGTCGATTCAAGCTTTACATGCAAATCCACAGACCTGTTCCAGAAATTTGGGTGCGTTGCAGAGAGTAGTTGAAATATGAGTCTGCCTAATCGTACATTTTTGTTGCATTGTTTTTGGTCTCTTTGCCAACACTTGGAGGAGAGATCTATATACATTTTTAGCTCACAGATTCGAGTGAGCAATTAAGATGAGCTTTTGAACGCCACCAGTATCTCGACACCCATCACCACTTCTATTCAAGCCGTCTCGATTTTCAGAGCCTTGCCGTCCTCCTTGATGGCTACTGAGACCGTGTCACCTCCTTTCACAGCTCCGCGGATAATGCCATCGGCAAGTCCATTGCCAATTTCTTTCGCAATGAGTCTGTTGAGCGGACGGGCACCGAACCGTGGGTCGTAGCCGCGGTCGCACAGCCAAGTTTTCACTTCGTCGCTCACATTGAGGATGATCCTTCTCTCATCTAATCTTCCTTGCAATTCTTTCAACCTGATGTCGACAATATCGCGGAGCGCATCTTTGCTCAAGCGATTGAAGAGGATGAACTCGTCGATACGGTTGAGGAATTCTGGTGGGTAGGAATGGTTGACGATGTCCATAACCTTTTCCTTGATTGCAGGTGATAGAGTCGCATGGTCCTCACTCTGTTTGTGTGAGAAGAGCGGATCTTCTCCGAGGATGATGTCGGCGCCGAGGTTGGAGGTGAGCACGATGATGGTGTTCCTGAAGTCTACTTTGTGGCCTTGCGCGTCTGTCAAGTATCCCTCGTCGAGAACCTGCAGTAGTAAAGCTGAAATATCGCGATGGCCTTTCTCAAATTCGTCGAAGAGCAAGACGGCGTAAGGTTTCCGCCGCACAGCTTCAGTCAATTGGCCCGCATCTTCGTAACCAACATATCCTGCCGGCGAGCCGATGAGACGAGAGACGGTGTGTTTTTCCTGGAACTCGCTCATGTCAAATCGCACAACTGCATTCTCGGTAGAAAAGAGGAATGCAGCGATCTTCTTGCAGAGTTCCGTCTTTCCAACACCAGTTGGTCCAAGGAACATGAACGATGCGAGAGGACGATTTTCACCACTCAAGCCTGCACGTTGCATTCTCACAGCATTTGAGACAGCTGTGAGTGCCTCGTCTTGACCACGTACCGATTGGCGAAGTGTGTCCTCCATGTGCACCAGTTTCTCCACATCACCAGCCATAAGTTTTGTCACCGGGATGCCAGTTGTTCTACTGACGACGGCGGCAATGTCATCGGCGGTGACGGAATCGTGGATGAGGGAGCCGTCCGTTTTCAGTCCCCCTTCCTGCGGTATCTTCTTCTCGAGTTTGGGAATGGTGGCATAGCGGAGCTCAGAAGCTTTGGCGAAGTTTCCTTCGCGTTGTGCAGTCTCAAGGTCAAGCCTTGCCTTCTCCAAACGCCCCTTGATATTCTTGAGATCATTTATCTCGGCACGTTCTTGTTCCCATTTCTCTGATAACTTCTTTTCCTGCTTTTGCTTCTCTTTCAATGTGTTCTCGAGCTTCTCACGACGCTCCTTTGAGGCAATGTCTGTCTCTTTGCGGAGTGATTCCAGTTCAATTTGAATGGTCATAATTTGTCGGTCGAGTTCTTGTATCGCGTCCGGTTTGCTCTCTTGTTGCAAACGCAAGGCAGAGGCGGCTTCGTCCATCAGATCGATTGCCTTGTCTGGCAGGAAGCGGTCAGAAATGTAGCGATTGCTGTATGTTGCTGCCGCCACCAAAGATCCATCTGTGATTCTGACTCCATGATGAACTTCGTATCGTTCTTTGATGCCTCGTAATATTGATATCGTGTCTTGTACTGAAGGCTCATCCACGAGGATGGGCTGGAATCTGCGTGCGAGTGCGACATCTTTTTCGATTAGTCTGTATTCGTTCAATGTAGTCGCGCCGCAGCATTGAAGTTCACCGCGGGAGAGAGCAGGCTTGAGCAGATTACTGGCATCGATGCTGCCCTCTGCCTTTCCGAGCCCAAGTAGAGTATGGAGCTCATCAACGAACAATATAACTCCTCCCTTTGCATCTTCCACCTCTTTCAAGACCTTCTTTAGTCGTTCTTCGAAGTCGCCACGATACTTTGCTCCCGCGATCAACATGCCCAGGTCCAGCGAGATGACTTTCTTGTTGCTCACAGAATCAGGCACATCGCCCCGAACAATACGCTGCGCCAGTCCTTCCAGTATCGCAGTTTTGCCAGTTCCCGCAGCACCAATCAATACCGGATTGTTCTTCGTTCTCCTCGACAAGACTTGGATTGTCCTCTGGATTTCAGCATCTCTTCCAATCACAGGATCCAACTTTCCGTCTCTTGCTCTCTGTGTGAGGTCCACGCCATATTCCTCCAAAGCGGATTTTTCAGGCTCGCCGCCCATATTCATACGATGGGTTCCTCCCGGTGGAACAGGCCCTTGTGCATAGTGCCGCACTGCTGTAAGCGGTCGCAGCACGTTCCTTGATATCACGAGTCTCGAAGACGGAATAAGAACCCTCGCAGAAGCAGCTCTTGCGAGGCCATACTGTGAAGAAGCTATGCGCCGCGAGGCAATCCTAGCCTTTGACGAAAACATTGTGGTTGTTGAGGGAGTAGAAGAACAGACAGTCAAGTCGTCCTCTGTATTTCATCCCACTTCATCGGGTGGAGTTGGGTTCGTGAACCTTCGAGCCCTTTCGAGATTCTTTTGATCCGTGACGCCACAGTTGCAAGGATCAGACATCGTGAGATCGTCGACCTCCGTTTCCAGCAGCACAACAACCAGACATACGACACAATGGCTTCTTCAACAGGCGGCGGCTGGACCCAGCTAAGAACTCAGGCCAGATCACTGGAGACCCAAGTAAATTGATTGCTTGCCCCCCCAACTCACCCTCCCAATACTAACAGCCTCCGCCTAGACCGAATCCCTCTTCCATACATACTCCCAATTCGCGACCAGCGCTACTCTCCCTCCCAAGCCCACAGAAGAAGAGTCTCGCACCGAGTCGCAAATAAAAGCTCTCCTCGAAAAACGCTCGAACCTAATATCTCAACTCTCCCGCCTCCTGGACTCTGAATCCGCCCTCAATACCTCCGCCCTGAAACAGAATAACCTCGCCCGTCACAAGGAGATACTCGCACAACACCAAACCGAGCTATCAAGACTAAACACTTCAATACGCACGGCCCGCGAAAAGGCGAATCTACTATCTTCAATACAGGGAGATATCGAATCCTACCGCGCCGCCAACCCAGGGGACGAGGAGGCTGATTATATGCTCGGTGAAAGGACGAGAATTGATAGATCTCATGGCGTAGCGGACACAGTGCTAGCCCAGGCTTATGCTGTCAATGAGCAATTTGGTATTCAGAGAGAGACGCTTGCGAGTATTAATAGGAGGATTACTGGGGCGGCCGCGAGCGTGCCTGGTATCAATTCACTGATTGGAAGGATATCGAGTAAGAAGAGGAGGGACGGGATCATACTTGCCAGCTTCATGGCATTTTGCTTTCTGATGTTTTTGTGGTTCTGGTAGGATGTGATGGCAGCGAGGTTTGGTGTTTTGGAGTATGGAGTCCTGGAGGAAGAGGTATTGAGTGACTTTTCGCCAGAAGGATTCGTGTGGACCTGAGCCTCCCTCGTTAGTTTGTATCATACCCTTTGCTGATGTTAGAGCAGGACAAGCATCAGGAATATCACACATATAATCACAGCACTGATTTGCAGTGGCTATAAAATGCACTGCTGTACTCTGAATTGCCAACTCGGTTCCATACATCAGCCTATATAAAGGCTATGGGAGATGACGCAATTATAACTTCCCATTAGGTACAATTTCTTATGGATGACATCGGATGGTCGTTGCGGTCTCTTGATGCTAATCACGGGTGATCTCAGCCACATCTGCGGATGCACATCTTGTCTTGCAATAATCACCATCATATCTAGTGGATCGATGGTGATGGTCCCCAGCGGCCTAGGCGCTACACAAGCATGATCCCGACCACTGAAACTCACTGACGACTGGAGTCTGCATGCTAGGAGGTAATTCCGACCACAGAAAGTTGGTCCTTGGGACTGAGGTCCAAACACCAATGAATACTTTTCATTGTATACTTCATCCACGCGCCACGGCATGGAGAACAACGCGCGCCGCGATGAATTATGCGACAAGAATAGCATTTGGAAGGGTTTTCTTACCTAATAAAGATCTCCTTTCCGCTTCCTATGAGCTGATCTTCCGCTAATGAAGTCATTTAGGCGTGATAACGACCAGGACATGCTGAATTGCGCGGTTGCTACGTTAGAATAAGGCGGACACTAAATCTACCCCCAATGTCTTTATTTCTACCCCCAACTCATTTTATTTCTACCCCCGCCTAGAATATAGGGGGGATCCCCTATTCTATAGGCTCTTAAGTCACTTCACGATCAATAATGTTATAGTGGTTACGCTATATTACATATTACACTCGAAGCCGACCATGTATAATAGCGCTAGGCTGTATTCAGATAATATACGAATCCAAACTACACGGTAATCGACTCTTACGCATGGATTGAGTTAAATAGCTATATAACGTATATTATACGACACGGTCGCATGCTATTTAACCACCACTATGATATCATTGATCGTGAAGTGACTTAAGAGCCTATAGAATAGGGGATTCCCTCTAGATTCTAGGCGGGGGTAGAAATAAAATAAGTCGGGGGTAGAAATAAACGGATTGGGGGTAGATTTAGTGTCTGCCTAGAATAAATGCTATAAAAGCTGTGTGAGTGGAGAAAGTAAGGTAATAGAACGAAAAATCAACACTTTGGTAAGAAAGGGTGTCTGGTCGTTGTCTCTGTAATTTGGGGTATTGTTTCGAAGAAGTTGGCTACGTGGTATGTATTGTGTACTACACTCAACTCAGCTACCTAGACTTTTGGGCATCATTTGTTTGCTGAATACTATCATCACGTCCTAGATTCGCAGAACACTACATGCTAATTATGTTCAAGAATTAGAAAGCAACTGCTCGGTTGTCAGGGCCCTTCATTCAGACGAGCGAAAGCCGTGCCTTTCGCTGCGCGCATCATCCTTGATAATACTACACCCCAGAGAAGAAAAGCCTTCACCACTCACGTAGTTCACCCCCAGGTCCAACAAAACAAGGACTAACCCATGGTACCGCCCCCCTCGCCAACCTCCTCACTTGCTCCTCATCAACCTCAATCCCCAACCCCGGACCTATCGGCAGCTCAATATAGCCACCGGTAACCTTCCACACCTCTGGATTCAGCGTATAACTAGTCAAATCCTGTCCACCGACATTATAATGAATGCCCAAACTCATTTCCTGAATGGCGAAATTGGCGCTCACAGCGTCGACTTGGACACAGGCTGCGAGTGCTATGGGACCTAGGGGACAATGCGGTGCGAGAGCGACGTCGTAGGTTTCGCATGTGGCTGCTATACGGCGCATTTCTGAGATACCGCCTACGTGGCTTATGTCTGGTTGGAGGATGTCGACGCAGCCTTCTTCGAGAAAGGGGCGGATGTCCCATCGGCTGTGTAACCTCTCCCCAAGGGCGATGGGGATGGAGGTCAATTGGGACAGAGATTTGATGGCGTCGATGTGTTCAGAGAGACATGGTTCTTCGATGAAGAGAGGTCTGTGTGGTTCCAGTGCTTTTGCCAACTGTTTGGCCATGGGTTTGTGGACACGGCCGTGGAAATCCACTCCTGCGTCCATGCCGAGGGCTTTGACGACTTTGAGGCGTTCTACACAGCTATCCAGTGCACTTGGAGAGTCCAACCAGCCTAGACTTTCCGTTCCATTCATTTTCACTGCGTTGAAGCCCTGGGCCTTGCGAGCCAGACTGCGACGAATCGTTAGCAAACTTTTGTGAGATGTCGAGATTCAAGGTCACCAACGCTTGCTGTTCGACATCTCCTGGTCTATCTCCCCCAATCCAGGCATACACCTTGAGTTTATCACGAACTTTACCACCGAGGAGTTGGTAGATGGGTACACCCAATTTTCGCGCTGCAGAAGGGAAATCAGCATCCGGATTAAGCAATTAAACCAAAAGTTATACATAATCTTACCTTTTAAATCCCACAACGCGATATCGATACCAGCCAACGCAGACATAAAAACAGGCCCACCACGATAAAACCCAGCTCTCCAAGATAATTGCCAAATCTGCTCGATATCACTACCACATGTGGTCAGCTTCTTTTCAATTGAAACTGGGTATAGTGGGTTCTCATTTACTGACTCAGCCTCAAGCCCGGTATAACGCGTCCTCCAGGCATCTAAACACCCCTCCACAGCTTGTGTATGACCTTCTAGCGACGCCTCGCCCCAGCCTATGTATCCATTTTCATCCGTGATTTTGACGAAGAGCCATCGGGGTGGGACGCGGAAATATTCTATTGATGTGATTTTGCCCATTATTATTTCGAAGGAAGGAGGGGGGTTTGTTGTATGGTATGGTATGTTTATTCTTGTTATTGATTCTGCTCAATGGATGCAGAGAGTACGTACTATTTCACCCACAGTCAGAGCTCCGAAGTACGCTCAATCATAATAATATGGGACTCGGAGTAAGCTGCTCTTTTGCCCTGGCTTGTTTGCACATGCGTTGGAGAGAGGCGTCCTGGGGCCACTGCGCATCCGGATTGTGGGGTTTCACTTTTCCGGAAGACGCTGATTGGAACGACTGAGTGCGGGACCGGAAGTAAACCCTACTACCGACGGAAAAGTGTCGAAGCATCAACCTTGTCCTGCAGAACTTGACGTTCAGGACCCGTCTGATATTCGGTGGATTAGGAAATGTTGTAATTTGAATCTCGCCATGTCCATAATTTTGAGCGTTCGATTGAGAGCCGGACGCAAAGAATAAGTTGATACGATTTGATTCATTTGTCTAATTGCCTAGATGAGTCGTATGTCAACGTTCAGTAAAACGTGGGGAGCCATTTTCTGAAGCCATCTTCCAATATAAATTCGCGTCCATCATGCCACCTTCTGAGCCTTTTGCAAGGCCTTCCAATCTTCAACAGCCTTTTTCAGCTGCTCGGGACTTGCTTCCCCGAAAATATCCACGCCCAGCCTTGCGGGAAAGTTATACCTGTGATTTCGATCAAGAGCATTTATCTTCTCGAAAACGTCCTTGGGAAGCTCAAAGACTGCAATGGTTCTTATTAAATCGAATAAAGCTGATTCTGTGGAGTGATCCTTACCCTTTAGATTGTCCTTTATCCGGGAAGGTGTCACGGATTTGGGCACCACGACTGTTCCGCGTTGTACGGCCCAGCTGATGAGAAGCTGTGCAGGTTCTTTGCCAAGCTCTTTTGCAAGTGAAATCACAGTTGTGTCGTCAACGGCCCTACACGGCGACGATCAGATGGGAACGTTCTATATGTTGAAATCCGACTCACCGTGGTAGATTGTAAATGTTGTTTCCAAGAGGACTGTAAGCCGCGACCAAGATATCCTACTGATGTCAATCGCACTTGTTATACAATATTTGACGCACCAATCTCACCTTTTCCTGGCACCACTTTAGCAGCGCAGGCTGTTGCAAGTATGCGTGTGCCTCGATCTGGTTTACGGCAGGCTTGATCTCTGCACTATACACCGAAGAGTATCAGTATATGTAACACAAGCCCAAGATTCCAACAGAAAATACTTACAATTCCAGCAATTCTTCTATCTTCTCCTTGGTGAAGTTTGACACGCCAATGCTCCTCACTTTGCCATCTTTCACCAGCTTCTCCATGGCTTTCCACGTCTCTTGGACAGGCACATCTATGACATCAATCTGCTCTGTGGTTTGATTGATGGGGAAGCGTTCGTCGTCAGTGGTGCGTTTAAACGCAACTGGCCAGTGGATCTACCCCAGTCAGCAGCCATTGTCATGACAGATTCCAGATTTCAGCCGTACAAGAAAAAGATCGAGATAATCCGTTTGAAGATCAGCCAGCGAGATATTGAGCTGACGCTCGACATCTTCATCCTTGTGATGAGTATTCCACAGCTTGCCGGTGACCTAGATTGAATTAGTAATCGTGGAAAGGAATAAGGTATACCCTGTGTCTCGTACAAATATCTCCGCACGCGGTACACCAGAGGCTTTGATGCCATCGCCAACTTCCTTCTCATTTCCATAGACTGCTGCTGCGTCTATATGGCGATATCCGGATTTCAAGGCGCACTCCACTGCTTCTTTGACCTCGTTTGGCTTCGATTGCTGGTTCATAAAAGTTGAGCGTAGAGTCTTTTGAGAGGAAAAGCATGATTAAATGACTAACCCATGTTCCAAGCCCAACAGCAGGGATGGAGTAGCCAGAGTTTAGTTTGAAAGAATGATCGGATGACATCTTGAGATTAGTGGTTGAAGGTTGAGAGGGCGATATTTTCTGGAGAAGGCGGAGTACAAGGCTATTGTGATGTGCGGGAGTGAGGGTGGACAATTCAAAAGTTTGAACGCACTGCAATTCCGAAACCAAATTCAGAAACCATCACAGTCGTTTGCCGCGGACTCGGGTTGATCCTGGCGTTGACTCTGTCGCTTTTCCGGGAGTTCCGAAGTATATATCCGGCGCCAGAATACTCGCTAAGCTCCTTGCTCAGATCTGCCACATGGGTCTGCACCGGTAATCGCGATGCTCGATTGGTGTTCCAGGCAAAGAAAAGGTAACTCTCTTCCACAAATTTCCAGGTTGACAGTCTGTATTTTCGCGATCATGACAGCAATAATTTCAAAGAGCGCGGTTTCACCGCCGACTGGAGTGTTTGTGCCAGTACCCACATTCTTCCATCCTCCTTCGCCGGGAAGCGATACTCTTCAAGCCAAATTGGATACCGACACTCAAGTTAGACACAGCATTCATCTAGCAAGGAATGGAGTGCGTGGACTTGTGCTCCTAGGTTCGACCGGCGAAGCAATTCATCTTTCTAGAGCCGAGCGTTCTCAACTTATCTCCGCCGTTCGCAAAGGCCTCAACGATGCGGGCTTCTTGGCCTACCCGATTATGACTGGCGTGCTCACGTACTCTGTAGAAGAGGCTTTGGAGTGGCTGGAAGATGCTGCTCGCGCAGGAAGTGATTGGGGTCTCGTCCTAGTTCCCGGATACTTTGGAACTGCTGCCACTCAAGACAACATCAAGGAGTGGTACAAGGTCGTCGCGGATCACAGCCCGCTGCCGATCCTGGTGTATGCCTGAGCCCTGACTAAATGTTAGGGAACTGTGACTGATAATTTGAACAATAGCTACAATTATCCCGGAGTGACAAACCAAATTGTGGTAGAACCGCAAACATATACTCACTTGGCACAACATCCCAACATTGTGGGCTGTAAAATGTAAGTGCATCCATCGATTTCCAATTATCACATTCATCCCCATCTCTACTGACCATAAGTCGTTTAGGTCCCACGGCAACGTCTCCCATCATGTTCAGGTCTCGTTGGACCCTGAGATTGACCACAATAAGTTTAGAGTGTTCAGCGGATTCGGCCAGCAGCTGGGTCCCATAGTATTCTTTGGCGCAGCAGGTGTTATAGATGGTCTGGCGGCCATGTATCCCCGGACAGTGTCTCGTTTAATGGATCTTGCCGAACGGCGTCCCATCGAGCCCAAAGCGCTGGCAGAGATCCAGGCTATGCAATTTGCTGTGAGTTGCGCAGAAGAATACATCGGAGCTTGGGGCATCGTGGGAATCAAAGAAGGGGTATACCGAGTGCTCGGCATGGGAAACCAAGAAGGTGGAAGATTGCCTCTCAAAGGTAAACTGTCGGATGAGCAGTGGAATAAATGGAGCACTGCCATGTCCCGGATGGCGGAGTTAGAAAAGTCTCTCCCAGCTTCTGCTTAGCTTGGTGTCTCGAGCCTGAATCTAGAATTAAATCCTGTTCCAAAGTGACATTTTGGTGGTTGCAATTGGGAGGCTGGTGCCATCTTGCATTTTTCATTGCCTTTGATTGAGCCTCGAAAAGAACATTTTGCAACTCCTTGACGAAATCGAGCTAGGAATTCAACTCGCGGTTGTATTTGGGCTCAATACAAAGAGCTACACCTCAAATGGTAGTATGCATCTCAGTACTGTAATTCCATCACGCCTTCGTGGTCGTGCAAGGTGAACTCTGCGACGAGGATTAGTGACCAGCGTCCGGGGCCGCTCTCCTAAGTTGATACCGATCTTATCGCAGAGATGAACCTTTCCGCTTGGAAACGGGTATTTTGATGATATTGATTGGAGATGTAAAGTTGGTAACTCTTAAGAAGGTTGTGTTTCTCTTGCGCCTATGTTTACGCATTAGGCATTGAAATTACAGGCGCGTAGATCTGAGACCAACGACTAGATCGCCGCGGATTTTCTCAGAATGCTTTAACACACTAACATTTCAGGAACAAGCAACGATCAAGGTAGTAAAACAGGAAAATTGAATTGTGAGGTGTCTCTCGTGAATTTCTCGCTGAGACCGATTGCTAACACATGCTCCATCATATCAAAAGATCGTGTCGCTTGCGGTCTTGCTATTGGACCCAAAAGAATGTCCATTCAAAGAAAGGGCACTAATAAACGTACACTGTCACGAAGTTTTCCTGCTCCTGGAGTTTCTTGTTGGTGTGCTTCAGAGCGATACGCATGATCCAAGCACAAATTATCACACCGATGGAAAATGCAATGCTGGCCATCATAGCAGAAAAGAAACGAGGTGCTCCAGAGTCGGGCCAGAGGTAGGGTGTGTAGACTGAAGCAAGATTGCCCAGTGTGTTGGCCAAGGCAATGGCGACGGCCTTCTTCTCGTTGGTTTGGCCAAGTGTCGATGCCGTCCAGCCAAGGATGATGTTGTTCACTCCGTAGGTCGCACCCACAAACAAGACAATGCCGACATAGCGGGCCGCTGTGTTGAGGGTGCCTACAGAAAGAGCGAAGCCCAAGATGGCGATTGCTTTAGACACTGTTATGTGCCAAGTCCGCTCGTTAAAGCGCCCTGACGACCAGGCAACGATGATACTAGCCGCACCGGCGACCAGGTAAGGTGGGCACGTAAGAACCAGCGTAATGGTCGTATTGAATCCAAGCGTCTTGACAGCAGTGGGAAGGAAGTTCTTGAAACCGTTGGCCGAGAGATGTAGGTTATCCATGAGACAAAAGATCCAAGTACGATAGTCACATACTGCTTCTCGTAGACCTGTCCACACGCTGGATCCTTCCTCCCTATGCGCAGTTGTGTCCAGTACCATGCGGCTGTGTGCCAATTCTCTCTCAGGGGCTGTGAGCCACCTTGTTTTGAGTGGGCTATCTGGGAGGAGGGCAAACGCTCCGAACGAAATTGCAATCGAAATGGCGCCCTGGATGATGAAAAGCCTAGAGGATTTCGTGAGCTTTGCGACCAGAAGAGAAACTATCTGAAAGCAAATTCAACGTACCATCGCCAACCAGCAAGCCCTCGCACTCCATCAAGACCTGCAAAAATGCCAGCCGCTATCAGGCCAGAAAATGCACTAGCCAGCATATTACCCGTGTAGAAAATTGACATACGCGTGGCTACTTCCTTTTTCGTGTAGAATTGACTGATCATGTACAACGCGCCTGGATAAAACTGAAGAAAAGTAAGGAGCAGAACACTCAGCACTGTGGGTATGAAACATACCGGAGCCTCTGTGATGCCCAAGAAGAAGCGAGCGACAAGCATAGTCTTATAGTCGTGCACAAGATATGTCACCAAGCTAACAACAGACCACAAGGCCATGAAGCCTTAAGACGAGAGCTCAGTTAGCCATGTGTAGATGACGATTTGCTTGGTCTCCACATACCAGCCATGTACCACGAAGGTCGAACACGGTTGAGAAGCATATTGCTAGGGACTTGACCGCAAAGATACCTAGAATGGGTCAGACTTCTTCCAAGTTCAGGTCGAGGAGTAAGCGTAAATACCCAACAAACAGAATTGATACGCAGGTGTTGTACTCGGAGCCTTTCAATTTTAGATCTTTGGACAACGAATTGAGCTTGCCATTGACCATAGCATTACGATCGAGGAAGTTGAAGAAGTACATCAGCCACAAAATCGGCTGCACCCTGTTAGCCAGCTCTTTTCAACGCTGTGTTTCGCCATAAAACTTGCTAGCATGTAGAGATCGAGCTTCTTGACCAGAGCAATCTCCCTGGGGTCTGTCTTGACATGAGCGCCAAACTTGTCGATAGTCCCAAGCTTCTGGACAACCTCATCATCAACGCTAGCGTTTTCCACATGTTGTGCAGCGCCAGACTTCAGCTCCATGATTGAGATGTGGGTTGGATTTGTGGATGCAATGTGGGTTTAGAGGCCATTGATCTTCCTTGGATCAGATCGCGGGGCACATATATATGTTGCCAGTACTTACCCTACGTCTGTCCATACCTAGGCCAATGCAAGCTCCAGCTCACGCGCTCTGCCCAGAGCATGGCTTCGCATTTCCAGGTTGTCGCTAGTTGCACATCTAGGTAGCCGAGTCCGGAAAAGTGGTTCATGCATGGTAGGCAAGCGGATAAGGTTGGCTTGGAGGCATAAAATCCGGGGAACTTCGCGGGGAAGTTGATGCTTGTTGATGGTGAAGGGCATGGCAATGTTTTTAGGTATTCGAGCTGTGTCATGTATTGTAATATACAAAACCTACAGATCGGGGAAGGTACAGGAACCAGACCGAGATTTAGCCGCCATAGTCGCCCTCGCCCACGCCGTCAGGCGCACACCCTCCCTCACTTCACCTGGCCTGCACTGACGATGCGTTCTTCGCTCCCTTCCCTACTACCAAATTTCATAGGCCAGGATGAAGAAGATATCTGCCTCCGATCGCTGTTCATGACTCCGGCGCTTCAATTGATCCACTATGGAACCACTGGCATCCCCGGCCGGTCACGACGCGCGCCCCCCATCTCGCTCTCCATTGCGTTCCATAGCTACAGGACGCCGGACCTTGAAGCAGCGAGAGCGTGTGAGAGTGAGCAGAGCATGTGACCGATGCAAAAGGTGAGAAGAAACAGGGGCCACTGATGCAGAAGACCTGACTTCCTGGGCAGTAAGAAAACGCGGTGCACTGGAAAATGCCCTTGTGTACTCTGTACCCGCGCTGGTTTGCGATGTGAATATACAGCCTTGTACAGCCGGGGCCGGCTGCCATCTGTCATCATGGAAAACGGTGTCGCCGCTTCAAGTGTGCGAGGCAGCTCGACAAGATCGGACCCGTCTGATCAAACCATCAATGCTGCTGGCGAGGGAGCTGTAGCAGCTATTGATCCGGCCAGTGGTCATGTAGATGAGGAGCGGAATGTCTTTCAAGCAGACCACACTGCTTCCAACCCAGATGCAATGGGTGTCGTCTCATCGCGGGCGTCGCTCGAACCAGCCCAGCAGACAGACTTACAGACACATTACGTTGGGCCTTCCTCTGGCGTCTCATTCCTCCGCCGCGTGCAGAAGCGGCTTCATCAGACAAGCTCTTTCACTCATAGCTCGTCCATATTCGCTTTCGGTGATGCCCCTCTGCCTGAGTTTGACCCGGCTTTTTTCTTCTTGCCTCCAAAGTCCGAGGCAGAAGAACTGCTTGCACGTTATTTTGACTTTGCTGTGCCGACCCATCGCTTTTTGCATCGTCCGACGATAGAGACATGGCTAGGCGAGTTCTACGAGACCAAAGGTGTCATGAAGAACGAGAAAGATGCGCTAGGACGATCAGCTTTGCTATTGATGGTCTTTGCCCAGGCGACCGATTACATGCCCAACTCAAACGCGCAAGAAAACTCGAAAATCAGGCATGTCTCGGCTTCAAACACTGTAGCTATTACAAGAACGTTGTAATCTAACTCTGTCTAGTGCTCGATATTTTCTAGCTGCGGACCATCGCCTTTCGAAAGAATGTGGAGAAGTCCGATTGACCAGTGTTCAAGCTCGACTTTGCCAGTGCTTCTATCTCCTATCACAATCACGGATCAACCATTGCTGGAGTTTGTTCGGAACAACAGCGCACCTTGCTCTCGCTATTGGATTGAATCGACGTCGCAGATGGGACACAAGCAACAGATACGACCTGATTGAACTTGAATGCTGCAGACGCGTCTTTTGGTGCGCCTACAGCCTGGATAATTATTTGAGTGCCTCCCTAGGCCGACCAAGGACTTTCAGAGACGAGGATATCGATCAGGTCGGTGGCCCTCTTGGTTGTGCATACTGAAGTAGCATTGATTAACATTGGGACATCGCGGATAGGACCTTCCAATTTGTGCCAACGATTCGTGCATCTATCGTGATCGCATCGATACGACCCTAAACAAAACGCAAAGCATTATGTTCGCTCCAGTAGCACATATAAGGTGAGTGTCGCTCTGCTTCCGACTTTCAATACTGATGGTGCATAAGCCTGTCCCGGATTGTCAGCCTTGTCCTGCGTGATCTCTATCCCATATTCCCCTTATCGCTTTCGGAACGTGTTAAATATGCTTCACGGTACTCGTCTGACTTATGGAACTGGCGTTCGAATCTTCCCAAGTTTCTCGAGGCGGAAGAGCTAGACTCTTTGATGCTGCTTCCTCTCTACCAGCGCCAGAGGAACGTCCTGAATTTATCATTCTGGCACGCTCTCATCATTGTACACCGACCGTTTTTACTGAGTAATTTTGCGAGCTTGACCGGATTTAAGAACACATCCTGCCAAGGGAATATTGCTGACACTGAGACAGCGAAAAACGTAGCCGAATGTTTGAAAGCTGCTATGAATATTGTGAGAGTCGTGGATGAACTTGCGCAGACAGGTCAAATGTTCTGCGCTTTCTGGGTATGGCCTTCTGTATCTGTCTCGAGCAGATCAACTAATGGTGAGCAGTTCACAGCGTATTACTCCTTCTGCGCCGTCGTGGTTCTGTATGTCTACTGCATCCAGCAGCAGTACCGCTTGCCAGAGACATATCAAACATATTTTGATGCGGCAGTCAAGTGTCAGAATCAGATACATCAGGTGGGGACAAAAGAGTCCTTGCATCAGCGATATTATGTCGTCCTTGAGGAGCTTCGTCGCGAAGCCATCAAGCAAATGCGAAACAGATCGCGCTCAGGGCCTGCTGAAAAATTGAATAGACAGTCTGGAGTTCAGAGTATGGTGCCACCAGCCGCACAAGAGCAGCACTCAGTCGTTGGGACAGCCTTTGATCATCCGCTTGACACAGGATTAAGCAATGGCAATGACTGTCGAATGATGTCTCCTGAAGGGAATGTCTTTGGCGAAAGCCCCAGCAGCTTGTTGGCGGAGATGACGAGCTGGGGCGAGTTCGCTTCATTGGTGAGTGCCCAGCATACATTCAGTCAACTCAGTATTGGACAAGGCGCCATGCTTACTTTTGATCCTCTCTTATCTAGGTCACAGGTGGATCAGGTCTTGATATGACATTCAGTGGCGACATCAATTCGTCTTGGGATGCACTTCCCAATAACAATTTTCAGGCTTTGATGTAACAGCACGGCGAGATCAGGTTTGGCACTTCAAGATCAATCCCAGGGTTTTCAAAGAACCACAGCGTGTTCTCCAGGCTCGACAAAAAGGTCTCACACCATATACCTCGGAACCAACAGTGTCTGAGCCGCTTCAATTCGCGGAACTCAGGGAGCGTATCTGAGCAGGCGACAACTTGTCCCTGCAACATTCTGTCTCCGGCGTGCTGAAGAAATGGTGTCTCCGTGAAAGCGCAGCGGATGTGGTCTCTTCTACGGTTTGCCTCGGGTCGGCAAATTTGATTGTCAACGGCACCTTTTCCGTCGCTTTATCCGAATATGTCAGCGCCAAGATATCATCCGAGCACAGTCGTTTCCGGCTTAATCCATCGATCATGTTGAATGAGCGATAGATCACACGGCTCGGATTCTTGCTCGTTTAATAATTCCCCAAACAGCCTCATGGTATTTCCGGGAACGCAGCCGGGGCACGAACATGCCTCACAGCCCTAGTCTGAAGTGACAGCCGGACTTCGACACAAAATACATGAGGCTCCATACCATCTGGTTGAAACATTCCCCGAGGTTCGTTCGCGCAACTGAAAGAAATCCTTCTTGTTTCCTTCTCTGTTGGCAGCTGCACGAGGCAGAATTTATCAACAAGCACGCCAATCATGACGACTCTGAGGCGCAGCATCGAGCCTGTGGCGTTCGATGCTCGAAAGGTGCCGATTGAAATGGCCAACGCGGTACAGGTTCCTGCCATCAATACAGTCGACGATATCCTCCTCAGCCGACTAATTACCAGTCCAACGGCGCCACTTATATCATATCCCGCCACGCCACGCGGGAAAACAGATTATGTGGACTATTCTGCGGATGACCTGAATCGGTTTGTGGACGAGGCTGTTCGCAACTATGCAAGCTCAGGCCTCATCCCAGAGGTAAGCCACTAGCTCAGTTCAACAACCCAAGTGCCAGCGTGCTTACAATCGATGAATAGAACATCTCGTCTTCCGAAGCCGAGACAGTAGCCATATTAGCACCGTCAAATCTCGACTACGTTGTTACCATTTTGGCGCTTTCGCGAATGTCTTTCTCGGTTCTTTTTTTATCAAATCGCCTTTCGACTGAGGCATACGTCAACTTGCTCCAAAAAACTAAGTGCACCAGACTAGTGTTTGGAAGCGGCAACTGGAAAGTCGCCGAGCTGATCCAAGCTCAACATCCAGTCTCATTGTTTAGCCTGGCCGAAAAGCGTACATACGACATCCCGATGCCAACAGGGCCACGGTTCTTGATACCTTCACCTCGTAATGTTTCAACTCGAATCGCGTTCATCGTGCACTCGTCTGGATCCACCGGTCTTCCAAAGCCGATATTTCAGACCCACAAAGCGTGCTTGTCAAACTGGTCGAGCGGTATCGGCTATAGGGCGTTCTTGACACTGCCGCTTTACCACAACCATGGCATCTCAACCCTGTTCCGAGCCATATTCGCGGGTAAAAAAATCGCCATGATCAACGCAAACCTGCCACTTTCGGAAAGCAATCTCGTCGATGCCATGAAGTCTGTAGACCCAGAGAGCTTTCATGGTGTTCCATATGCGCTCAAATTGCTTTCAGAGACTGAGCGCGGTGTCCAGGCTCTCAAGAAGTGCAAACTCGTGCTTTATGGTGGGAGCAGTTGCCCCGACGAAGTCGGCGACGAGCTTGTTCGCCAGGGTGTTTATGTTGTAGGACATTATGGGGCGTATGTATATCAGTCTCTTTCCTACCAGGCCCTAGCTAATTCTTGACGGATGTTAGTACAGAAATGGGACAGCTCATGACTAGCTTCCGGCCGCCAGAAGACACTGCATGGAACTACATGAGGCCTATCGCCTCTGCCAAGCCATATATCCGCATGATAGAGCGCTCGCCAAATATATACGAATGCATTGTGTTGTCTGGACTTCCTTCCAAGGTACTTTCCAACTCATCAGACCCGCCTGATTCGTACCAAACCAGCGACACATTCACCCCACATCCAATTATTCCAGACGCATGGAAGTACCTGGGTCGATTGGACGACCGTATCACGCTTATCAATGGCGAGAAGGTATTGCCAATACCCTACGAGCACCATATTAGGCAAAATGAGCTGGTCAAAGAAGTTGTGCTTTTCGGAGTCGGGCGTGCCATTCCTGGCATGTTTATCGTGCCGAGCGAAAAAGCGAGACACCTAAATAGCTCGGAGATCTTGAAGCCGCTCATGCCCCTTGTCGAAGTGGCCAATTCTCGTACTGAGGCTTTTGGCAGAATATCACAGGAGATGATTGAGATACTTGATCCAGATGTCGAGTACCCACAGACTGATAAAGGTACTGTTATCAGAGCGGCGTTCTACAAGCAGTTTGCGGACCAAATCGACCAAATTTACTCACGGTTCGAAACTCCCACAAATCTAGGTAGTCAGAACCTCCTGACTTTGGACCTCGAGGGATTAGACTCGTATCTCCTGGATCTGTTCGAGAACAAGATCAAGGTGCTTGGAATCGACCGTACTACAGATTTCTTCGATCTTGGGATTGATAGCTTACAAGCCATCACGGCACGAGGTCACATCATGCGTCAAGTTAATCTAAACTCCAAGACTCTGAAACAGAATGTCGTGTTTGAGTATCCTAACGTGCAGAGATTGGCGAGACATTTATACTCGATGCGCACCGGTGAAGTGACGGAGGACAAGGATGAGCTTCAAATGATGACCGAGCTAGTTCAAAAATACTCAGTGTTCCCTGAACGATTTCCAGGTCTAAAGAAACCAAATGGCGAAACGATTGTGAGTAAACATTCGCTTGAGGTCACTCAAGTTTGGATTGGTTGATTAACCACAAACAGGTTATTACCGGCTCTACAGGCTCTTTGGGGGCGCATGTTCTTGCTCAGGTTGTCAAGAACCCACAGGTCAAGAACGTATATTGTTTTGTGCGAGCTTCAGATCGAACAACTGCCAAGAAACGAGTGAAATCGGCTCTTGCTTCCAAAAGGCTCACTACCTTTAAGACCGAGGAATCGAAAAAGATACATTGTTTGCCGGCAGACCTCAGCAAGGCAGACTTTGGCCTTGATAGCAATGTTTTCAAGGAGATCATGGGGTCACTGACCATTGTTATCCATGCTGCCTGGGCCGTCAACTTCAACCTCGGCGTCCGCAGCTTCGAATCCCATCACATCAAAGGAACCTACAATCTGCTGAACGCCTGCTTGCAGACGCACACGGTGGATCCAGCCCGACTATACTTCTGCTCGTCCATCTCTGCGGCTGCGGGAACGCCTTTACCAGCCGTTATTGCAGAGACATACGTTGAAGATTACGCACACGCTCAAGGTATGGGATATGCTCGATCGAAATTGGTGACGGAACATATCGTCAAGGCTGCTGCGGAAAAGACGGGGATGTGTGCGCGGGTGTTGAGAATCGGACAGATTGTTGGGGATACAGAATATGGTATGTGGAACACGATGGAAGCTATACCTTTGATGCTTCAAAGCGCTGCTACTATTGGTGCATTACCGGCCCTGCAAGAGGTGAGAACCCCCATCATTACCATGAGAGAAATCGTGACTAATTGGTTCTCCACAGACTCCATCTTGGATGCCCGTCGACAAAGTCGCCCGCGCCATCCTCGAACTATCCCACCTCACTACCACCAACCCAATAACGACAAGTGCAAATCACAATGACAACAATATCGTCTACCACATCCAAAACACCCAAACGTTCCACTGGACAAATCATCTCCTCCCCTCCCTCCGCGCAGCCGGCCTCTCCTTCGAAACAGTCCCCCAACGCGAATGGATCAAGCGACTGCGCGAAGGCGAACAAGATCCAACCAAGAATCCCACCATCAAACTCCTAGATTTCTTCACCGAGAAATATGATAATGAGAGGCCGGGACGGGAGGGCTTGGAATTTGCTATGGAGAGGAGTTCGATAGATAGTGCGGCTGTTAGGGAGGGGTTTGATGTTCTGGGAAGTGGGTTGATGGAAAAGATGGTTTTGGAGTGGGGGTTTGAGATTGTTTCGAAGAAGTGAAGTTTCTGATGTTCTTAATTCTGTGTTCTTTTTTGATTTGGTAGTACTACTTTTACTCATTGTTCGCGATTTTGGTATAGGTTTCTGGGAAATGAATCGGGTAGTTCTGGCAACCATGGCATGCTACATTCGAATTTGCCGTGCATTTCAAACGTCCCGCTCGCTGATGAGGTAATCTTCTCACTACAGCTAAGCAGCTATGTAGCCAGGACTGTACTTTCAATCTTTTAATCACAAAACCCTTCTCACCAACCCAATAATCTGCTTCTTCTCTTCCGCATAAGCGCTCCTCTGTATCCTTCTTCAAGGGAAAAATAGCAAAGATCACTCTGACCAATCACCATCTCCAAGTTCCATAGGCAGAGCAATAATTTTTACATTGGAAGTATATTGACAGAACCTTTATAATCCGTTCTGTCACCTGAATATGACCAGAGTATGTAGGTGAGTTGAATGTGATAATATAGCTTTGGATCGCTATCAACTTCCATCGATCAGCTATGCACAATGGCAAAGGTATCGGGATCTTTAGACTAATTATAGTGTTCTGATCGAGATGAAGACAAATAAGAGGCTTGGACTAGTTCCGAAGTCAAGAACAAGATTTAAAGAAAAGGTATCTTGTTGATTGTTGTTCCAACTAGTGATCAGTCAGCCAGTTCCTGTTCTGTTCACGTGACCATCATCCCCTTTACAGTAATTGGTGTCATACAACTTTTCGCTTCGAGAAAACAGCCTAGATGCTTGAAGTTGGATATAGTTGGTCTTGTCTTAAGGATGGAGTGATTGCCGAGACAAAGGCGTTGATTTTTCTTACGTCTTACCAAATTCGACGAATCTACAACAATCTTCAGAGACGGAATAAAACATTAGGAAATCTCTTGCTCAGATGGCTCGAAATAAAAGCAGTAGGACCAAGCAGAGTACTGGTGGTGTTGGACGGTTGTCGTGGCTTGCCATTCGCAAAGTGCAAGATTATTTAAGGCCTCATAATGGATTCCCCGTGAGTCTTTTGTTATCCTGTTCCGCTCGTTCAACTCATGCTGCTTTCGACCCTGCTATTTTTGCGCTGTCGATTATCTTTTAGCCACGGTCACTGCAGAAGAAATGAGTGTTGCACAGATCAAGATAAATAGGGAAACGAACCAAGGCTGCGCTGTTTGGAAACCGGCGGCAATAATGAGGCCGCCTCTCGGATGACATTTGATGCTACTCTATAGCCTGTCTAATACAACAATTGACGTCGTTTCCATCTCCCAAGCATCCAATTTAGATCGGCTTAATCTGCACGAGAGTTTAGCATCAAACATACCTGCAGGACGCGGAGAAAGTACCTTGAAGTGAAGTGAGATCAGTGAGAAGACTAGCGCCTTGAGATCTTGCACCAAATAGTAGAAGACACGAAGGCCTTCCGGGTCTTGTGATTCGGTAACGTCTACCAGGGAGCCGATCTTCGCCGTCTGGGTTCACAGGTCAGTATTGGGACACTCCAGGCTGATTCACGCCACTTGCTTCGAATGAGATGTGTTCGTTTCCGAGTCTGATTTCGAGTTCTTGCCGTCCGTCCTTGTTCTTCTGAGGCCACTTCGTGTCGTCTTCCTTCATGATTTCTGCGTCTTTGATGATGCGCTTGATCTCTGCGATGACCAGCGAACTGACACACACTGTCACCATCAGCGGTTGATTTCGTCGAGAATAGGCCAAAGTACTTACTCTCTTTTCGAATGAGGGAGTCATTGCGGTAGTTTGAATTGTTGGCGTAGCGCACCATGGAACTTCGTCCGTCTCCAAGGGCTCTAAAGTCGAATTCTGTCATCGTCTTGATTAGCTATGTCCACACTTGTGGCGCAGAAGTCACCTTACCAAGAAACTCGTGTCCGAATCTGCCGGAGTGTCCAGAGCTGGAATATGGTTAGCCGCGAATCAGTCACGGAAAAGCACAATTTACTAGTATCGCACGTAGAAAGCCTCAGTTGAACCGGCGGCGGTGGAGGAAGCCATAATCGATGGTTGTTGGATGTCTTTGGTAGAGTTGAGACTCGCGGCGATGAGAAGCGCGCTTTTGAATCACGTGATGCCAAAATAGTAGCCACGATGGTCATCTTGAACTCCATCGCGACAGTTGCCAATACCCGCACCCGCCGAATTAGAAGAGAAGGACTAGGGAATGTTGCCTTGATTATCGCCAATTCCAATTCTATACAACCAAACCCCCTTTCGCTCTCCAGGATCGACTCCTCCATTCTCGATATCAACCCCCTCATACGAACAATTCCAGTACAGGCCGCCAAAAATGGCGACGTTCCTAGACAGCTCCTACACTATTGTAGGCCAGGACAATGCGCCCCAAGCATCAGTGCAAGAGTTGAAGCAATCGTTAGAGAAGGGCTCCGACGATATGAAGATTGAAACCATGAAGAGGATTCTGAGCCAGATGCTCCAGGGAAACAGCATGCCGGATTTGCTGATGCATATCATTCGTTTTGTTATGCCGAGCAAGTCAAAGCCATTGAAGAAGCTGCTATACTACTACTACGAGCTGAGTAACAAGCATGATTCCAATGGTAGGATCGTCCCATATGAAAGTTGTTAAGGCAACCTCCTTCTCACATCAGACCAGGAAAGCTTAGACAAGAATGGATCTTGGTCACCAACAATATGCGCTTCGATTTGCAACACCCAAATGTACGTATTTACCACCACTACTGGTGAACCAAGAAGCGGCCGAAAACGACTCACCCAAATTTCACGACTTTCAACCTTCTGCTGGGCCAAATAATCCCAGTCTCAGTGTTCCCGTGGAGATACAATGTAGCTATCGGCTGAGCTACTTTCACGTCCTATATAGAGATATTGTTCTGGGCAGCCGATCTCGCATTTCTTCGAAGGCTGAAAGGTCGTTTTCGGACGTTTCTTACTCCTACCTATTACACAACACTTGTTACTGACTGGGAGCTAAATTTGTGCAGGAGTACATAAGAGGGAACACTCTACGATTCCGTGAGTTTTCAACATCTTCCAGGCTGTTTTCCCAACTCCTGCTAACATGGTGATTCTCCAAAGTGCCCAAACTTTCCGATCCGGAACTCATCGAGCCACTTCTTGCGCCAACGAGGCAGTGCTTAGAACACAGACATGCATACGTACGGAAGACTGCGGCATTCGCGATAGCATCAATCTATCAAAGAGATGAAAGCCTCATACCAGACGCGCCGGAACTTCTCGTCAAGTTCTTGGAGGAAGAGAACGACATTACGGCCAAGCGAAATGCTTTTGCTGCCCTCAGCAGCATCAGCCCAGAAACTACGCTATCGTACCTGTCAGGAATCTTCGACAGCATCGTCAATGCCGATGAGCTCCTCCAGCTCGAATATCTCGCATTTATCCGCAAAGACTCAGCGACAAACCAGGACAGAAAAGCAAAATACTTGCGGCTCATATTCGATCTTCTGGAGGCACCGGCATCAACAGTGGTGTACGAAGCAGCGTCATCTTTATGCGCTCTCACCAGTAATCCTGTTGCCATCAAGGCGGCAGCGACGAAATTTATCGAGCTAGCAGTCAAGGAGCCGGATAACAACGTCAAGCTTATAGTTCTGGAAAAGGTTGCAACGTTACAGAAGAAGAATCAGGGAACACTCGACGACCTGGTCATGGAAGTCTTACGCGTACTGTCATCTCCAGATCTGGATGTTCGCACAAAAGCGCTCGATATTGGGCTTGAAATGGTGACCTCCCGAACTGTGGAAGAGGTGGTCCTGCTATTACAAAAAGAATTGCGCAAAACCGTCGACGACAGCTATGAGAAAAACGCCGAGTATAGAACTCTCCTGATCCACTCCATACATCAAGTGGCCATACGATTTAGCGAAGTTGCTTCCAATGTTGTCGGATCGCTCATGGATTTCATTTCTGAGGTCAATTCCACAAGCGCGGTCGATGTCATTGGTTTCGTGAAGGAGGTTGTTGAGAAATTCCCCACATTGCGATCTAATATCGTGGACAGGCTCACAGCCCTCTTGGGTGAAGCTAGGGCAGGCAAGGTTTACCGCGGTGCTTTATGGATTATTGGTGAATATGCTGGTCATTCCGGAGAGCAGAAAGAAATCCGAGATGCATGGAAGCGTATCCGCTCCAGCTTAGGCGAGATTCCCATTCTTTCGAGTGAACAAAGAGCTTTGGAAGAACTTCGTGATGCACCAGTCAGCGAGGATACCAACGGCAATGGCACTGCTAAGCCGCCACAAGCACCCGGCGGATCTAGGGTGCTCGCAGACGGCACTTATGCTACAGAGTCGGCCCTGACGAGCGAGGCGTCTAACAAGCAAACTCTTGAGGCAGTGCGCGCAGCATCGAAACCACCCCTGCGCAGCTTGATTTTGGATGGAGATTACTACCTCGCCTCAGTACTGGCGGCTACACTGACCAAGCTGGTGATGAGGCATAGCGAAATCTCTGAAGACGCTCAGAGAACCAACGCGCTGAAGGCGGAAGCTATGTTGATCTTGATCTCAGTCATCCGTGTTGGTCAATCTCAATTTGTCAAGCAGCCCATCGACGAAGACTCGGTGGACCGCATCATGAGCTGTGTGAGATCTCTCAGCGAATTCTCGTCGAAGAAGGAACTAGAGCAGAGCTTCCTGGACGATACGCGCAAAGCATTTCGCTCCATGGTCGCGGTCGAAGACGCGAAACGTGCAGAGAAAGCGTCAATCGAGAAAGCCAAGTCTGCCATTCAAATCGATGATGTGGTCTCAATCCGACAGCTCGCGAAGAAGTCTGGTGTCGATGGCTCTGATGATGTTGGCCTCGACATGGAGAAGGCAACTGGGGGAGACGCAGCCACCGAGGATCTTTCGTCGAAATTGAGCAGGGTTGTGCAACTGACAGGCTTTTCTGGTAAGTTGATACAGAGTTGCCGACAACTATGGGTATGACAGACACTAACGATTCAAAAGATGCTGTGTATGCCGAAGCATATGTCAAAGTTGCCCAGTTCGACATCATCCTCGATGTTTTGTTGGTCAACCAGGTTTCCGATACTCTCCAGAATCTCACGGTTGAGTTTGCAACGCTGGGTGATTTAAAGGTGGTGGAGAAGCCAATTGTCCAGAATCTCGCGCCACACGACTTTATGAATGTGCAGGCAACAATCAAAGTCTCCTCTACAGATACCGGCGTCATTTTCGGCAACATTGTGTACGACGGCGCCAGCTCAACAGAGAGCAACGTAGTCATTCTCAACGACGTACACGTGGACATTATGGATTACATCCAGCCAGCGCAGTGCACAGAGACACAGTTCCGCACGATGTGGACAGAATTTGAATGGGAGAACAAGGTCAATATCAATTCCAAGGGCAAGTCATTGCGCGAGTTCCTGAAGCAGCTCATGGCTTCGACGAATATGAGCTGTCTCACACCTGAGGCCAGCATGAAGGGCGATTGCCAATTTTTGAGCGCCAACCTTTACGCGCGCAGCGTTTTTGGTAAGTCCTACAATTCTCCGCATTCTGTGCAACTTAGCTAACAGACGACAGGTGAGGATGCTCTCGCAAATTTGAGCATTGAGAAGGATGGAGAGAATGGAGCCATCACTGGTTTCGTGCGGATACGAAGTCGATCACAAGGTCTTGCGTTGAGTCTAGGGTCGCTCAAAGGACTGAAAGCCACTGCATCGTAGACCATGCTGAGGTCTTGTGCATTGCTCGTTTGAGGCCCAAAAGGTGTCTTACTGTATTTTTGAGGAGATGATAATGAGCGACGGTTGCTTTCGTAGTCGGTGTCTACCTTGGTGGTGTTGTCGAAGGCGTTGAAAAGGGGATATCTAGCAATCGATGGAGCACGCAAAGTCAATAGAAGACGCTCGAACAACCAAAATTCAATTGCCATAATACTTCTGCGCGGTGCCAACTGCCAACGCTCAATCTCTTTTGCCCTCCTGTTCTTGGTGTTCAGTTATCTTTAGGCTTCGCGGCTTCTTGCGGGAGCTCCCTGATTTGACAGTCGACCGAGAAGCGCGACGTCGTCGAATCAATTGAACCTCCCAAGACTTCTCCCGATAATGTATGGTACTCAATCATGTCCAGGCCTTCCGGTGACGCTGGTCCCTTCGAAGATCACTTCGAGGTGACTGACGACGACAATGCGAGCCGTCAAGATGCCGGCGCTGGATATCTCGTACTTGCCGCTGGCTCTGGGAGGCTGGATCTGACAGAAGAGTCGCTTCACGTTCACCGTACGATATGCTTTCCCCCGTTTGCTTCGACCGCTGACAGACGTACAGTCTCTGATCTTGCCGCGAACTCGAAGGACTGTTGTGGCCTGCTACCTGGCACGCAGAGTATATACACTTCCGTTCAGCGCGACCGATTATCCGTTCACTGACTGAATATCCAGCCAACGGCATCCAGGTGATCCTCTACCACTACATTCTCTGGGCCGAACGATCAGAACAGAAGATCCTCATCACCTACGCCAAACGCGCCTCCGCGAACAAGGACACCGTTCGTCCCGATGTCCTCACTCTTGAACTCGACGAGGTCTCTCTCCCACGCCTCGATGCGTTTATCCGTAAACTACTGGATCATGCATATGGCAAATCGCAAATTCATAAGAGGATAAAGGTCTTTGTGAATCCGTATGGCGGTGCCGGTAAAGCGCGCAAATACTACACGAGGGATATTGAACCCATTTTCAAGGCGGCAAAGTGCTACCCTGATGCCACGACCACGCAGAGATCGGGACATGCTGTTGATTTAGCGGAAGAGTTGGATTTGGACAGATGGGATGTGGTTGCTTGTTGTTCTGGCGATGGACTGCCTTACGAGGTATTCAATGGGCTTGGGAAGAAAAGGAATGCGCGGACGGCGTTGGGGAGGCTGGCAGTGGTTCAATTACCTTGTGGGACAGGCAATGCGATGAGTTTGAATCTGAATGGGACGGATAGCCCGTCTCTTGCGGCACTGGCGGTCGTAAAGGGGATTCGGACACCGATTGATTTGGTCTCTGTCACGCAAGGAGAGAAGAGAACACTCTCTTTTCTCTCACAATCTGTGGGCATCGTGGCAGAAAGCGACCTAGGCACAGAAAACATGCGCTGGATGGGCAGCGCAAGATTCACATTCGGATTCCTCCAACGGCTCCTAGGAAAAACCCTCTGGCCCGTCGACCTCGCAGTCGGCGTCGAAATCGAAGATAAAACTGCCATTAGGGCTGAGTACAACCAACATATGAGCTCCTCGCCTCCAGCATCGAAACTCCTATCCGCATCCTCCTCGGATACAGAATTACAATCCGCGCATCCTTCAGCGGGAGGAGAAGACGAAGGTCTCCCACCCCTCAAATACGGCACCATAAACGATCCCATCCCTTCCTCCTGGACAATAGAACCCTACCCCAACCTCGGAAACTTCTACGCCGGAAATATGGCCTGGATGGCCGCCGACACCAAATTCTTCCCCGCTGCCATGCCAAACGACGGCTGTATCGATCTCGTAACCATCGATGGCGATATCCCGCGGTTGACGAGTATAAAATTACTTTTGAAGGTGGAGGATGGAGGGCATTTTGATCAGGATGTGGTTAGGTATCGGAAGGTTAGTGGGTTTAGACTTGTGCCGAGGAGGAGAGAGGGGTATATTAGTATTGATGGGGAGAGGGTTCCTTTTGAAGGATTTCAGGTCGAGGTTCATGCGAGTTTGGGGTGTACGCTGAGTCGGAGTGGGAAGGGGTATGAGGCTAGTGGACCTATTTAGAAACGGGACGAAGGAACGGGAGGGAAGGCAGGGAATCGGGTATGTATGTTAAGATGGTGTTGATGCAGTGATGGATGATTCATTGCCTTGATACTCGGAGTCTGTGTTTGCAGCACGGCTTAAAACGAATGAATGTTGACTTGCTGGATGGAAGTGAGGTCAAGCCGCAAATAATATGGCCAGTGAAACAAGCAAGTGGAATGGCGAGAGACTCGAGCAAGTAAAAGATAGGTACAGTCGTCAAAAGATAGGCCTGCCACGGCTCGAACGTGGGTCTCCAACAATATCCTCATTCGCTTACCCTTTCGGTAATATTATCGAATGACTTTTCAGTATCACTTTTCAGCGGAATACTGTTGGCGTTATGGACCAACTAAACTACAGGCCTTGTGGTGAATGAATGGGGGAGTAATACATACATATATGAATACAGAACACATGAATACGGAATAAAGTCTTGTTTTTTGTAAAATTATTAGCTCGGGGATTAATGATGGGAAATACTCTAGCGGAATTTGGATGGGTCTGTTCGTTGTGGGATATACTACCTACTATGTAGTAGGTCGTAGACAAGAAAATCTGACCATCAACGAAAAGTGGTCCTTTGGAGGAAAGCTATGGACAGCTATAACAACTCTCCTGAGAGACTTGAATGACAGGCCTAGCGAGTACTCCACTTGGTCTACGATAATCCGGGGCAAAGCCCATTTATACATCACGGCGACCAGAGACATCTCCCTCGTACATAGCTATGTTCGAATACAGGCTCGCCTCATGATTTTGATATGTGAATATTTCAGGATGAGTTTTTGGTTTTGGCGTTGGCGTCGGAGGGATGGGTATCGTGAGTATCATACCAAGCGACCTCATCCCGTCCCGTTCCCGAAATACAAGGACAAAGGAAAGCTATGGTGACCGAAAGAAATACACCTACGAGAAGTCGAATCCAGGACTATAGCAACGGTACCATTCTCAACGCTGCAACTTAGTACGTCACAACGTCACGTCACGTCCTAGGCTACGGTGAAGAGAGACCCCTTCCCTGTCGTCTTGAACTACACCTTTGTTCTGCTCCTGTTTCCGGGGATTAGATTGTATATATGTGGAATTGGGGATCGAGTGGGAGGATGAGAGGTACGGATCGTTGCTGGGAGAGCAAACGAGATGGCGGTGGGTATGCGGTGTGATGCGGATGGGGAAAACACCAACCATGATATGTATGTAAGCATGCGTGTTGATGTGCGCTTTCTGGGTAACGTGTTCAAACAAAAAATCTTTCCGCTATCATTCCATCTGCTCAACACTCACATCAAAACCGGGCTCGTGGTCCAGTGGTTCAAGACAATCGGCCATGCTCTGCCATTCCTATGCCCCTCGGTATTAAGCCTCAATTCAATGTACCAAGGGTTCCTTCTCAATCCATTATTAACACCTGGAATGATGTCTCTCTTCCGATGGAGATACTCGTTCATTAAGAATTTGGGTGAGTTGAGGAGGCGCTGGATCAGAGAAGATTCAGTTAGTAGGTTTGGTATCCATGGTTGATAAACCCTCGTTCGACTCGAGGCGGGTCCAAATCTCAATTTTTTTTGTCGGTCTGTTGTTGGAGGCGGTAAGTCTTGAGAAGAGATCGTGTGGCTTGACTCTTAGCTAGCTAGGCATATTCAAATCGTGATTTTGAAGCCCCTTTCTTTCTTGCTGCTGTAATATTGTAAGCGTCTGCGATTTGATGACGAACGCCAAATGGGCCATACCTTCAACCACATCTAAATGTCCGCAACACTTTTCAGGCATGCCTTCAGTCCTACCATCTAGATCAAGCAAAATATCACCAGATGTCCCCTTCGCAAAACCATCCATCTCTCGACCCACCGCCTCAGAAAAACTTCACCCCCTCCGCCCCCATCTCCCCAAAAACCTGCGCCCTCCCCCTCTTAACCAAAACCCCCACACTCCTCTGCAAAAGCACCCCATCCATCCCATGAAAATCCCACCCCCTCGTCCCCTCCCCTTCCCCAAGCTCCCACATCGTAAGCACAACCCCCCTCTGCCCCATCTCCTCCACCCACCTCAAAATCAAATCCGCCCATTCCTCCGGTCTGCGCCAAAAGATCCAACACCTCCCTCCTCCACCGTCACTTCCCATCGTACCCCCTTTACTGCCACCGGGGGGTTTGCCGAGCCATTCTACGCGGGAATTTCCTTCTTTAGTGGACATGTATGTCAGGACTGTGAGGATATCCGGGATGGATAATTTGCGATTGATGGATTCGTTGCTGAATAGTTCTGTTTGGAAGGTTTCTACGGGACTTAATTGGAAGATACGGTTGTGGCGGCAGTAGGACAGGATCAAGCTACTCCAGGATGCGAGTTGAGAGCTCAGAGTAAGAGGGTTTGGTTGGAGGGTGAAGAAGGGGGGGAAGGAGTAGTGGGGTGGGAAGGCGAAGGGTTTATCGTTTGAGGTTATCGTTGTTGCGGGTGTGAGGGCGGGTGAGGATGATTGGTAGGACTGGAGGTCAGTCATTTCGGAGGTGGCGTAAGGTGGAGAGATTTGGAGCATGTAGGTATTTTGTTATTGTTCTGGTTCGTTATCGAAGCTCGAGGTCGATACCTAGCTTGTCTCGGACTTTAATTCTTAATGCCGATACTTGATTGGGAAACATAAGTTTCAAGAATCAAATTGGAAATTTCTGCATGCATATTTCCAGTACAAATTATGCGAGAATCTAATAGTGTTCTGCAATCCTATTCACCAATTGATTCATAATGTGAAAGAATACGTATTCTTCATCTTCGTACAAATCAGCGAGAAAGCATCTGAATTGCTCTCTCAGCTCATGAAAACATCCTAGAAATAACAAGCCACAAACATATCCATCAAGGCTTAGATTGACCACCCAAAAAAGCCTTCTCCTCTAACAACCTACAGCTTCCACTTGTCATCCCAGTGTACCAGCTGCCGCATCGCTACAGATATCATCCAATCTGATCGTGCAATGACAGGAACCATATCAGCCGCCTTGGCCATCTGCCTGAACTTATCCCAAAGACCAGCCTCTGACGGCTTCTCGCCACTGATCAAATACAATGTATTGCCATTGTCATCGCCCTGGCTCTCTGCGGCACCACCTGCACCTGCTGGCCCTGCAACGAAACTCCGCTTAGATACGTTCATCGCTGTTCTGCCCTTGTACAGCATTGCTACGCCACCATTGGCCTCGATGATGGTTTTGTATGTGTCAAAACCACCAGTAACGTCTGATGTGCAGAAAATTTGCCAGCCTTGTAGAAGTTGGCCATCGTTCTTCTCTGCGAGCTCAATGCTTTCCTGCAGCTTCATTCCAGTCTTTTGCTCCGTTTCTCGATCCTGTAACGAGTATTTGTCGGGATCTGGCACCTTCTGATTCTTGAGGCAGAAGTCGAGAAAGCTCGTTGACACAACAAACGGGGCACGTGCTAGGGCGCTGATAAACTTCTTCGTCCGCACAATCTTGGGCGCACATAGAATATCCACCTTCGTTGTGTCCTCAACAATGGAAACACCGAGATTTCGAAGTGTGTTTCGTTCTGTCGTTTCCGACTTGGGATCGTCTAACCATCGTTGATAGCCGGTCAGCACCATTCGATATTCGATAGTTGGCAGCTTCTCGCCACTCTTGACTCTCTTTCCTCGCTTTCCAACTGCAGGTGCTTCTTCTTCAGTCTCTTCTTCCGTCTCTGCTTCCATTTCTGTCGATTGCCGCTTGCGACCTCGCTTCTCTTTGACAGCGGGGGTGCCCGGTTCCATGGTGCTCTCTTGTCGATCTCTCCCATGTGTAACACCTCCCACTCGCTTTCTCTCCTTGTCGTATAACGCTATATCTGCAGCTGCGTCATGTAATTTAGACATTGCACGAGCCTTTGCTCCTCGTGAGCCCGTGGTTCCCGGCGTTTCGTTCTCCTTTTCCGAGTCAACGAATTTGCGTAGCGCGGGAGTTTTGAGGCCAGGCTCAGTTTTGCTGCGTCGTGCCTTGGCAGCTGTGGCGGGTGGTTCTTGTTCGTCGTCTGTCGCTGCGGCTTTTGAAAGACGACCACGCTTGCCTTTCTGCACAGTCGTTGGCGGTTCTCTATCCACGCTCATATGGTCTGCCTCCTCGGGCGCTTCTGGCGGTGGAGTAGCAGTATCTATTGTTTCCAAAGATTCCAAATTCGAGCTTTCTTGTGGCATGTTTGGAGCATCACTCAGCAGCTTGCCTGCCTTCTTGCCCTTTTTCACAGCCGAATGGGGATAAAAGTATTTCTCGACGACCGCCCGATCGATCCTAGTTTGACCAACGATTTCTCCCAAGTTTGTCCGCGGTGGGAAATGGGTATACTTCTTAGTTGTCAATGTCGCCACGCGATGTTGGGCATAACTCTCTTCCAGCCATAAATGATTGACCAATTCGATGTTCCATTCCCGGGCTGCGTCGCATTTTTCACTAGCTGTATGTGCCGTGATAAGATGCGTGTTGTCTTGCCGCATCGTCTTTGTGAAAGCTCCGCCACAGGCTTTCACGAGATTTTCTAAGTATAGACGGGACTCGCCAGCATAATTTGAAACACTGATGGTGAAGTTCTCAAACCCAGGGACTCCATTCTTTGGCACAGGGTAATGAAGCAATTTTCGGGTAGGTAGTGTCCATCGATTGTGTGTAATCATATGATAGAGCCAGCCCAGGTTGCCCACTTCCCGACCAGCTTGGCTTGCAGTAACGTATTGCTCCCCTTCCCGGTATTGACAGACGAGCGTATCGCACTCGTTCAAGTCTTCAACCACATGGCCACCACCTGTTGTTATGAGGTCGTTAAGAACCCTGCGAAGGGATGCACTGATTGCAAGGTCGTCTGAGAGTATGATCTTCCGGTCCTTGAATACAGTAAGACGTCGAGTGGAACCGGAGAAGCTAGGGTCTGGCGTGGGCATCTGAGCAGGGTGCGGTGAAGAAGCGCCTTTGACATCGTCGCTAACTTGTGGTTTGGGAGGTTTTGAATTCCTTTGTTGATACAGAATTTCTGGGTCTGGAAACGTGTATGGCTCTTCTCTAATGCGTCTACCTAGACGAAGGCAGTCATCGAACCTGTTTGGCGTCAGAAGGAAACCTGATGAAGGGCGTCGTTTACTTACCAATGCGGCATCAAAACCTTGCATTTTAAATTCTTGTCCTTTACAGTTCTGCTTCGGGGATCATCATCTGTCAACACGATGAGATGCGTGACGAGTTTCGACATTGCTTGGGAGTATGTGCCACCCATAGCTATCACGCCTCCTGCGATAGCTTCTTGGTCGCCTTCAGGAATGGCGCCGCACGCGATGACAACATCGCTCATGAACATATTGTGATCCGGGCTAAATTGACGAGGGTTTATCTGCTTTTTCTTCTCGATACAGTGCGTGATATAGGAGGGTTTGACAACGTGTATGAAGGATTCGATGGCGAGTTTGTAGTCCGGGAAGTCGGCGGTGGTGGAGATGATGAGATTGAGTTCTTTGATCTCCCTGATTCGATTGGACTCAGGGTCGAGAGGTTGGTATCGGCCTTCTCCTTTCACGACAAGGTCTGCCAGCTGTATTTGACGCGTTAGAATTTGGGGTAGGATGGTCTGGAGAAGTCGCGTGTACCTGTTGCAAGTCGTCCCCTTTCAAGTCATTGCTAGGGATTATAGTAAATATAGCCTCGTGGAAGATACCTGGGCCCTGAGGCTCTTCATCTGGTTGCTCGGGGCGTGACATTGTTGTCAGTGGACATAAATCAGACTGAAGTTCCAGTATGCGCGCGAGGCGTTGCGAATATTAATGGACGCGATGCTTGGCCCGCAGACCACAACACCATGCGTAGTCACGTGAAATATACAAACTAGGAGCACTAGGACCCCAAGATGGATTTGAACACTTTGGAAAGCTGCCTGTCTTCGTGGGAAAGGCGATTGTGCTTCGCGAGTGAAGAACTCAGTGTTGCAGAAGCAGTTTTGCCATCCAATTGCCGTCCTCCAAGCCTTCAGGATAGTACTAGTACAGAAGTAGTAAGTAGTATAGTACTAGTAGTACTGATCGCAAAAGGGCATGAAGCCCTGGAACCACCATACAACCTCGGTAACATCCGAGTCCTCGAGTCCGCCTCCATCTTTGAGTCCCGCCTGCATCCTAAATCCGTCACCATAGAAGTATCCTACCCCGAAATATACAGGAACTGTGGTGGTAGTGGTACATACACCATCACTTTCCATCTCTAACCCACGCATATACTGCCTCTTCCAACAATGTCAACATCCCATTTCAAGGTGCAAGCGCACACACTGCCATGTCAACACATTCGCGGATATCCCCATGCAACTCTACACTCTCAAGAAGAAGTTCTGCACCTAGCTATCAAGCAGTATACTCCATTGAATAATCTCAACCCCCAACCCGGTGATGTTACTATAATAGGCGCACATGCGAATGGCTTCCCCAAGGTAGGACAGAGTGTGACAACGAAACGGAAAGAGACTAATCTTTACCAAGGAATTGTACGAGCCATTATGGGATGAACTACTGCAACTCTCAAAATCTGCGGGTTTTAAGATCAGGAGTATATGGATAGCAGACGTGGCCCACCAAGGAATGAGTAGCGTATTGAATGAAAGCAAGCTCGGGAATGACCGTATGATATTCCCCGGCTCCCATGGCAAGAGAATATTGACAGCCAAATAGCAAGCTGGCTTGATCATCCCCGAGATCTCCTCCACATGGTCAACACATTCCGTGCAGAGATGCCCCGTCCGATGATTGGAGTAGGCCACAGCATGGGAGGCAACAATTTAGTAAACCTCTCCCTCATGCATCCCCGACTCTTGGAATCCTTGATCCTGATTGACCCCGTCTTCGCCGCAAAAGTTTCACAAAAAGGAAACTTCATACCAGCCGCTCTATCAGCATACCGCCGGGACAGATGGCCATCCAGAAAAGCAGCTGCCGAAAGTTTCGCCCGCAGTCCCTTCTATCAGGCATGGGATCCGCGAGTTTTGAAATTATGGATCCAGCATGGACTTCGGGACCTGCCTACGAAAATTTATCCAGAACCTCAGCCGTCACCAGCAGCAACAGGTGCAACAGTGACTCTTGAACCTACCGTCACGCCGAACACGTCCGCCAATTACGGGGAGAAAGAGGTCACTTTGACAACGCCTAAACACCAAGAAGTCCTCACCTTCTTCCGTCCCAACCCGTCTTTTCACCCCAAACCCGCTCCTCATGAATTGACCCATCCTGATGTGCCGACTGAAGGTATCGTGAGCCCCTTCTACGCACCAGCCGCGAAGATGACACTCGACAATATCCCATACTTGCGTCCAAGTGTATTTTACATTTTCGGCGAGACATCGGATCTTTCTGCGCCGCACTACAGAGCCGAAAAAATGGCCATGACTGGAACGGGCGTAGGCGGTTCTGGGGGAGCGAAGGCTAGTCGGGTCGTCCAAGTTGTGATCAAGGAAGCCGGCCACTTGATCCCCATGGAGAAGGTTACCGAGACAGGACAGACTGCTGCCGGGTGGATTGGTAAGGAAATGGCGCGATGGAGAGTTAATGAGGAGCTTTTGAAGAAGCAATGGGACAGTACGCCCGAGGTTGAGAAATATACTTTGGGTCCTAAGGTTATGGAGGCTTTTAAAGTACTGCTCCCTCCTCAACCTCCCAAGAAGGCGAAGCTTTAGATATCATTGTTGGATGTCAATAGCAATTTTGATATGGACGTAGGTAAAGCTGTATCAACTATATCTATCAACATTGATACATAACCGGTGCATCTACTTGCTTGGAAGAATCTGACAAGAGGATGTACCTCATAACTATTTGCACACCTCATGGATATATAACGTGTGCGCTCCTTGCATTACTTTGAAAGCTCTTGATGTATGCAGCCTTGCGAGCCTCACGCTAGCCGATCTCGGAACCTCGATCTCCCAAAAATTATCGTAAACATCGCAAACCATCCCAAGTCCCAATTGAATAACCACAACAATGGAACCATCTCAACTCCTCCTTCTTCGCTCCCTAATCCACGGCCCCCAACGTAATATCTGCAATTTGTGCGCAACTCGTCAATTCCGCACCCTCCAACCGCTCCACCAAACACCAAAACCCCCGACCCGCAAAGCAATCCAAAACCTCCCAGACACTCTCCTCGACCCTCTCAAATCCAAACCCTCCCCCAGAAAACCTTCCTCAATCCCCCGCTCCGGTCTCAAACCCTCGGAACTCCAACCCCTCGGCCGTCCCATTGGTCAACGCATCCCACCCCACCACACAGACAACGACACCTCAGACAACCGCTCCTGGGGCGAAAGGAGATCAGACTTTGGGAACTGGGAGAAACACCTGAAACGGCGTGAGGAACTCAAGAAGGCGGTCGCGCAACCTTACTTCAAAAATTGGAAGGGGCTGGATAATGCAAAGGGGAAGAGTTGGATTGCTAATGAGCGGGTTTGGAAGAGAGAGGTGAGTTTGTGGTTTCCGAATTTGAGGGGGAGGACGCTGGATAAGGAGCAAGATGCTGTGTATGGGGGTGTTAGCAGTACGACTAAAGTTCTGAGGGGGAAAGTTACTGTGGTGGGTGTGTTTAGTAGGTTGTGGGCAAGGAATCAGTGTCATTCTTTCTTTGGTAGCAGGGAACATCAGAATCCAGAGGTTAGGGGGTTGATCGAGCAATACGCGGGAAAGGCACAGATTGTGGAGATTGATGTCGAGGATAAACCTGTCATGCGATGGTTTGGATATCTGTTTGGTTGGAATTTGAGGAAAACTATGAAGCAGGAAGAATGGGGCAATTACTTCAAGCTAACAGAATTACCGAGTAGCGTGGCAGAGACAATCGGCGTCGTCAATCTCAGTGCCGGCACGGTTTTTTTGGTAGACCAGGAGTGCAGAATCAGATGGGCAGGCAGTGGTGACGCCACCCCAGAGGAGAAAGTCAGCCTCGTCAAAGCCTTGAGAAGACTACTGGTCTAGGAAATCTCTCTTTCATAAGAGAGGAACACTATGTGCAAAATCTTGTTCAATATGTATGTAAATATATGTAAGATACCCCCAAAACCCAAGCATCAATTCGCTTCCCACTTGCAAACAAGACTCAAGGACACCAATCTCATTCACAACTTTATCATCTCAATTCCAAACAAGACTCTCTTCTCCCCTTGATCAAAAAAACGAGAAAAGAAAAGAGAATCGGTATAAAGATGTTCTCTCCGATGTGGACTTCAGAGCTCTATCTATTGACGCGTAGGATGACGACTGTAGAGAACGAGGTGGAAAGATCCTTCGTTCAAAGAAGTCTTTTACACTTTGATTGCGAGTTAGTATGGAGTTATCTAGTAAGACGTACCGGGAGATAGATGACCCATCCGTAAGTGTAAAGCATCAAGCCGTTAGGAGGAGGGGAAGACAGGAATAGAAAAGACATCAGAAATTTATGGAATTTCGAAGATGGAAAGTTCAAGGACACACATTATTGTCTTTCAAATGCGATTGTAGATACTCAAAGCATAGTGTGAACCACTTGCCCCGATGCTTCAAAGAAATCCCAGCCCATGACCCTACCAGTGAAAGCATTTGTTTCTATCGTCCCGAGCGTTTCGATGAGTGAGGAAGACCCATTCCATTCCATTACACACAAAAAAGCATGGCTAAAGAATTGCTCATGCGAAATCCACATCCCAACCATCGTTCCAGTCCCTCAAACTCCCAAAACCAAGGCTTGAAAGGCCTTCCACGAAATCCAGCTCACTCCTCTCCATCACACACACTTGCCTCAATCGCATCGTGAAAATCTCCTTCATCTTCCGACTCTTCCTCTTCGTCGTCGTCGTCCTCCTCATCAACCACGTCCTTATTCTTACACTTATCCTTGAACTCATCTTTGTGATCACCCACAATTCCATCCACTACTTTGAATGTGGAGAACAGATGGTCTATCCCCAGTCCCCGAATATCAAGCCCGATATAGGTCCCGTCGTCCATAAACAATGGCTTAGCACCAAGCTGGAGAACGCCAATATCTTCCTCGTCAGCATCAACCGCCTTACCGACCTCTCCTACCTTCTGCGCCGACTCTTCAACATCCCCATTAACCCCACCAACGCCAGGTCCCGAAATCTGAAAAGCATCTCTGTTGACAAGATCATCCTCAAGTCCCCTCACAATTCTCTTCAAATGCACTACCTCCTTCTCCCTCTCCCCAAGCGATTCCTTAAGCAAAATAACCTCCACCCCGGCAGCACCAGCAGCACGGTCAACTGCCTCCTCCCTCCTAGCAATAGCTTTCTCCCGGTAAATAGCCTCATCCTCTCTCTGAATGACATCCAACTCCCTCACCTCAATAGGCGTCCTTGTCTTCGAAATTCCCAAGACCTCATAGCGGCGAATCTTTTCCCACGCCTGCCCCAATGCGCTTCTGAGAATCGTTGGATCCGAAGAAGCCAGGATTTCCTGGTGAGACAAGCGCTTCGGAGGCCTGTAATCTTCAAGTTTGATATCTGTCCGGACTGGTCCTAAGCGTAGGTACATGGCAACCTTTTCCTCGGCTTTCGAGAGTCGGGTGCGAAGTTTCTCTGTCTCCTCTGCCTTTTGAGCAGCGTCTGATGTGAGGTGCTCGTTGAGGTACTGCAACTTTCCAAGCTCTTCGCGCAGCGCATCATCACTGGCTTCCAACTGCTTGATGTTGACTTCAAGATTCTTCCTTGTCTGTTCAGCTTCGGCTTTGATAATATCACCCTCTTCTCGAATCCGTCGAAGGTTGAATTCGAGACGAGCAATCTGGCGTTCGGCGGATTTTCCAACGCCGTGTTCTCTTCGCCGCAAATCAGTCATCTGACGAAGAGAGTCTTCTCTCAACTCGACCCGTCCTTCTGCATCGTGGAGTGCCTTGCGCGTTTCCTCACCGTCTTTCTCAAGTTCAGCTATGATTAACTCTTGGAGTTGGACTTCTTCATCTTGCTCTTTGACACTCTCTTCGTGCCTGTTGCGCTCGACTTGAAATCGTGCTTCCGCTTCTTCGAGAGCCTTCTCATGCTGCTTTTGAACGCGGCCCAATTCTTCGACTGCAAATTGCAACTGGAGTTCGCTTGGATGCTCAGCATGAGCCCCTGCAATAAGTTCATCGCACTCGTCACACTTGCTCTTGAATTCATTTTTGAGGGCTTGGGCAGTTAGAGTCATCTCGCACACTTGGGTGACCAAATCCCGGTTCTCAGCGTCTTTCTGGTCAAGAAGATCAGTTAGATCTTGCTCTTCAACTTTCCTTGTTGCGAAGATTTCGTTGACATTTTCTTGTAAAGAGCAAAGTCGATTCTCAGTCTCGTTGACCTGCCTTCGTCGTTGCTCGTTCTCTGTGGTAAGAGTGACAATTTGCTTTTCTGCGGCCTTGAGCTTATCCAACAAATCTTGAGTTTCCACCTCGTTTAGCGCCACAAGAGCTTCCTCCGCTTGTTCGACTGGATGAATTGCATCAAGACTTAGGTCCAGAGACTTCGAATCCTGAGCATCGTCCTGAGAGGTGCCGGCCTTGCCAACATTAGACACATAGTCACCCTCGTCTACAAGCGTGCGAGTGCTTTGGGTGAAATCTAGGTCGACAATTTTGGCAATGCTAGCATGCAAGGAATGGTTGACAAGCGTCACTTCATCATCGACCCATTCGCCTTGATCTGAGAGACCCTCTTCGTGGCTGGCGACCCACGATCCGTCTTCTGCTGGTTCGTGATCATTTTTCGATTCCGCCGGGATTGATGAGAGGTCGAATTCAGGATCAGGTCGTTGTTCTACGTCTATGAGAACAGTTTGATGCTCGTTCAGAGCTGGAAGTGAGGCTGGAAGAGTGGTAGCAGAAATTTCTGTGGAGGACTCTCGGGATGCTGTCAATAGTGTATCGGCATTGCCTTCATCCTTGTGTAACTGGGGTTGCTGACCAGGCTTGGTGGAGTGGCTTTTTGTTGCTGTCTGGTTGACTGGCTTAATATGAGGTGAACTTCGACCACCAGAAATGGCTTTACGCGGGATTTTTGACTTTAGATCCGATGAAGCAGTGCCTTCGAGATATCCCCGAGTAGACATCTTTGTTTGTGCCGGTTGGCTACGGATTCGATTGGAATGATTATTGGGTTGAGGAATTGAGCGACGAGTAGAAAGAGGTATTTGTAGTGAAGGTGGTGGCTTGGAGTGTTTAGAGGACTTCACTTCAGATCTGGGATCTAAGGTCGGCAATGCTGAGCCGGGTAATGGATCAGATCTGGGAGAGACGACGGCAGGAGTCGACCTTTGGCCGGGTAATTGACGAGGCACTACAGTGGGATTCAGATCGGTTTGCCCAAAGACTATCTCAACTGGTTGCGAATTGTGCGACATGGTGCTCTCGTTTCGAATTCGGAATGATAGGAATATAATTAGATTTACACTCAGTCAATAAAGATGAGGTTTGAAAGTCTGCTGTTGTTTCCATTGCGAACAAACACAAGAAAGTGTTCCAAGAGTCTTTGATAAGTAGAGTAGAAGTCATCATAATATAGCCAGCAGAGACGGAGAACAGGAGTTTTCATGTTCAACATGATGTCTCAACACTTCACCTCGTACCGCAACATTTGCGAAGTGTTCGAAAGATCTGTAGCAGAATTGAAGTTTAGAGTGCTCAGAGTATCGAAAATATTGATCTGAACATATGTAAAAATGCTGAGATTAATTGTGTAGTTGTGGAAGGGGAAGATAAGTCATACCTACGCCATCCACAGCCCAAGATCGGACTGGTGTGTGGCTACTTGGTTACTCCACATGAAGTCGCCCTCCAGGAGATGACATTGAACATTTGTAGTAATCAGCGCCCGATGTCTAGCGCATAAATTCCTGAGGAAGCGATGTCCGGTTGACCCGAGGTGTAGTTCGATTCAATGACCTCGTTTTACCCATCTTCATTCCAGCGCTCATGCCGTACCCACTCATCGGCGGAGCTCCAACATTGTTCGGGTCGATAGTGTTGAGTGGCTGTCGTGAGACACCTGTGATGCCGTCTACACCGAAAGAGCTTTGGTGTTGTGTCACGGCCATCGGCAAACGGGTGCGATGTGTAGAGGGGGTCACAAACATCGGCATGCTCTCTGTCACGGTCAACTTCAATCATTGGGTAAGACCAGCCAGACTGACGAGAGGTGTATCCACGGCTAGGTTGTTTGGTCTGCTGCCATGCTTGAGACGTGCCTGCGCGCTGGGCACGTAGACCATCCGCACTTTCAGAACTGCCGCTGTAAGGACGCGTATAGAGTCCCCTTGCACCTTGAAACTCGCCACTCACACCGCCAACACCTCTGGAGTAAACTGCATGCGATTTGCTGGGGAATCGGCCGCGTACTGCGTTCTGGGATACTTGTTCAGCCACTTCTGACGCGGCATCTCTTGCTTGAAATCGCATCTTCTCTTCTTTGAGCTCTATGTATTGTTTTTGCAGGTCTTGAAAGGCTTTGTTCTTATCTTTGAATGCATTGCGGAGGTCCATGTTTTTGTTCCCGAGGTCTGAATACTTCCGATCTGATTCTGAGAAGAGAGTCAGTGGATTGATCGTTGTCCGATGGTGAAGATGAACCTGAGAGCGCATCTTGAAGCTTCTTGATCTGGAGATTGGCCTGTGCAATGATGGTATCGAGCTGTTGGTTTAAGTTGTTATGCTTCTTGCTAAGATTGATGGCGAGGTGAGATTGATATGTGCTAGCAATGGTTAGCATGAATCATAGTCTGGTCGGAGGCAAGTGCCCACATTTCTTGATTGACCTGATAGCTGTAGAATGAAAGGCCCCGACCAGCGCACTCCATAATGATGGTGGGCGTCAGACCGCTTAAGACACTGGTCTTGTAGTCTTCTGAAGGGTCAAGCTGAGTGATGACAGCGTCGTCTTGGTTCATCAGCCGTACACCACAGGCGGGACACCGGCGAACGCCATCGTTTGTTGGCGCAGAGAGACCTGACTTCTCGGCGCATGGGAGGCAGAATATGTGGCTTTGTACCGTCAGCGAATGGTGTAAGATGAGAGAGACCTTGACGTACCTGCAAGTGGTGACAACAGCCTGCTGCAATATGGTCTCTCGGCATTGGAGGATGTTACATCTCCAGGAGAAGTCGGCAGCCATTGCTTTGAGAAGGTGATGAGAAATGGAAGGTTGGCAGTGAAGGTTGAGAGAGGTCGACGGGACCAATTGAGGGTGCGAGAACGAAGTCGCCGTGCCTTTTGCAAAGAGTGGAAGTTACGACCACCTGCAATATACGTACTTTTCGGAATCGAACACTTTACCTGGACAGATGGATCCAATACTACTAGTCCAGTCATTGCCAACGTCTACGCCGTAACGATACCTAGGTAGATTAAAACGGATGAGAAGAACGCGACAGGACACGACGGCCAAGGATAGTGGTTAGTGGTCGAAGTCGTCTTTGGCTAGGAGTAGGTCAAATGAAAAGAGATCGTATGAAAGAGCCTCCGCGCCTTTACAACGATACATATATATACTCCTAGGTGACGCTTCGAGTCTAACATCCTACCATCTCCTAGCAAGCAAAGGCGCTGGTGGAGCTGGTGGAGCTAAGAACGTTTTCATCTCATATCGGCGATCGTAAAGATTCCAGAATCATCTTGAGAGCCGCTGGATTTCAATCTTCCAATCTCCTCTCTTAGACGAGTGTGGTGTTGAGGGAAAGGAAGCGGACCCTCGTTCTCAGGGACGGGAATCAACACCAGACAAATGACTCGCGTGCATACCAACTTTTGATCTCGACGACCAGGCTTATGCCTCTTTCCCCCAGAACATCGTCTATATAGCCGAAGATGAGCTACCCAGATCCCTCAGCATCAAGCGACTCGCCCAACCCAGGTCGTTTCACGTCACAACAGGTCACAGCAGAAGATCTCCTGAAATCGCAAACTGAGGGTCTTGTCACCCTCTCAGATTATCGCAAACGACGTCTAGAGGCTATTGAGCAGCGGGAGATGGGTATCTTGGGCTCAACTGCATCTTCCGGTACCAACACACCCGACGGGTAAGTCGAACCGTTCGAAACAAGGAAGCGGGACTAATTGGCAAAGTACAGTGCTGAGACACCAAAACCCGTGAAAAAGAAGGCAAAGAAGGCCACCACAAAACCAAAAGGAAAGCTATCGTTTGCCTTTGACGACGAGGAAGATGAGGACTCGAGTCTTTCTGCTGCCGTGACTCCACGCTCTATGTCGAAGTCGAATACACCGCGCGACCAAACTCCGAGTGAAGAATCCCAGGATGGCGGTGAGTCCGCCACAACCAGAATGAAGTTGAAACCGAATTCCAACATTGCGGTTGTGGCTAAGGCACGGACGAAGGCGGTGTTGCTGAGAGAGGCACAGGCGAGGGAGCAGATGAGAAAGGACTTCCTAGTCACGAAAGAGTTGGTTAAGAACACAGATATAGTGGTACCCTTTATATTCTACGACGGTGCGAAGACTCCTGGTGGAAAAGTAAGAGTCAAGAAGGGGGATCACATATGGGTGTTTCTCGACAAAGCGCGCAAAGTAGGCGCTGAGCTTGCCATCGGCGAGGACAAAGGAGGGAAATCATGGGCAAGAGTCAGTGTGGATGACTTGATGCTCGTAAGAGGGTCAATGATAATACCGCATGTAAGCTTACGCCCCAGCTTCTCATATTGAGCGGTATGCTAACATGTTTCTCAGCATTTCGAGTTCTACTACTTCCCAGCCAACGACATCAAAACCCCAGACGGTCCCATCTTCACTTTCTCCGCCGAAAAGACCAGCGCAACCCCCACTGCCCTCCCAGAAGAAGCGGCAGCAGCGGTAGATCCATCAACCTACGATCCCCTCGCTCGAAAGGACAAAGAAGAAAAAGAGGATAACACGGTCAAGATACCGGACAATGAGCTTGAAGGTTTCAACGACGAGCCTCAAGCAAGCAAAGTGGTAGATCGACGTTGGTATGAGCGTAACAAGCATATCTATCCCATGAGTACGTGGGAAGAATATGATGCGAAGCAAGACTACAAGAATGGTGTCAAGAAGGACACCCAGGGGAATTCGTTCTTCTTTTGATATATCCAAATCGAGCGACCAGAGTTGCGGCACTTTTCCTGCTGTCTCATACCATTCATGCAGGAAATCCAAGACTTTTTTGTGTTCCGGCTCCGTTGCAAAATAAATTTCCCTTCGCAAGTCAAAGTTGAAAAGAGCATTTAGTCAGGCCCCAAGACTTGTAAACATAACCTCGCAGTGTCCTGCACTCAAGTCATAATGGCGAGGTAGTAAACAAGATAGCGATACATTGTAACGGCGTTCCAATGATTGATTACTCGTACTAGCACTACCGGATGCGTTGCGCAGTACTGGGCCGAAAAACGTGATCAGCTCCTTGGTAGTAATCCGTGCAGTGGATTTATCGGCGCCGATGACAGTGAGGTCAGAGTTTCGGAATCCGCGCGTTGCACACCAAGTCATCTGAGAATCACGAAAGAAATGTCTGCAGCAGTTTGGTCAGGCCAAGGCTTTGGATGCCAACGTCAACCCTGGAAGACTCTGACTGACTCTTTATACTGCGGTACATAATGGCGGTCGGGAGGGCTGCCAAACATTGGTAAGCACTTAAAGGGCTGGGATCCTGGTTGGCCTCCTTGGCCCTATCAGAAGCATCAACGCAAGCCTCCCGTCTGGTCCGCTTCACGCTCTGCTCGTGTTGCAGACTCGTCGTCTGTTCCAACCAGTGAGCGCTTTCAGCCATGATATCTACGCCATCATCGACTACCAAGTCGAAGGGGTGAGGTTGCAAAGTAGCTGCCTAAATCTCATCTTGACACATTTCGAAACACCTGCTGTCTTGATATTGCCAGATTCTCGCCACTATTCCTTTCTCTATTGTCCGTGGTAACAAGACACCACACTTCTCAACTCTGCGCCTGGGGCATCTGAGAATCCCAGCGACCGATTATTTCGCGGGTCTGCACTTTTCACAAAGCCCAGACGGGGTCACCTGCACGGAGCAATTGAAATCCCCGCAGCATACAACAAATATCGCTCCATACTCCGAATCTCGTCCCTTCGGCTTACCAAACATGCTTCCATCGGGGGCGCAATCCCAATTGCAGGGCGATTACTTCAACAATGTCTCCCAGCAACCCAACACCGACACGAGCCCAGATAATGGGCGTAGGAATAGCGGAGAAGCTTCGATAGGGCTGAATGAACTGCAGCCCAAGGCCAAAAGAATCGCATGTGTGCTGTGTAGAAAGAGAAAGCTCAGGTGTGATGGGGCCAGGCCAGCTTGTGGAAGTTCGTAAAGCCTGCATGTCTGGACACCATTGATGTTATACTAACCTCGTGGTCTTATAGCTTGTAAGAGGCTATCTCATCATTGCGCATACGATGAGGTTAGGAAGAAGAGTGGTCCAAAGAGGGGATATGTCAAGTTGCTGGAGGCCCGTTTACGTATGTTCACACAATCTACTTGGTCACGGACGAACTATGTGCACTCTTTGACTTGCAAGCCAACTATACTGATACCATGCGCCACAGAACAAGTTGAGACACTTCTCAAGACCCAAGAACCACCAGAACTATCAGAACAGCAACAGAAATCACCGAGTCCTACCACCACTGTATCTTATCCAACCTTTCCAACCGAACCTGCCCCGCCGCCTACTTCTACCAACTTCATAATCGAGAGCAACCTCAATTCCATGAACGATTATACCTTGCCCACGGGTACCCCGATGGGTGGCATATCAACAGAATATGGCTTTGACCAGCCCGCTTTGCCCACTGAAAATGCAGATACTTATCCCTGGGAAATGATTGGGCTTGGGCTAGATGAGCCATTGCCGCCTCAGGAAACCATTGATGATTTGTACATACCCTCCATAAACATGAGCAAAGTATACAGTGCGCTGATCGAGACCACAGATATCAATTATACTTTGAGAAAATCCATCCTTCTGCTCCTTTCATGCACCGTCCACGCTTCCTCGCCTCGTTAAATCTCGGCCCACAATCGCGACCACCTGTAGGCCTGCGATATGCCATGTGGACAATGGCTGCCTCTGTGACGGATAAATACGAATCCCTTGCAGAACATTTCTACCACCGCGCCCGAAAATATCTGCAGGCAGACGAGATGAAGGGACACGGAGAAGGAATCATAAGCGTTCAACATTGCCAGGCATGGATCATTGTGACCGTTTACGAGTTCAAAAATATGTACTTTCCTAGAGCATGGCAAAGTACTGGAAGAGCTGTGCGCATGGCGCAAATGCTGGGCTTGTCACGGATTGACGGCTTTGGTCTTGATGTAAAACAATGTCTGCATCCACCCAAGGATTGGATAGAAAGAGAAGAGCGTCGGAGAACATTTTGGATGGCATTCTGCGAAGATAGATATGCGTCGGTAGGCACAGGATGGCCAATGACAGTTGACGAACGAGATGTAAGTTCGCAAAGACCCCATCCATGATCAATTGCTAAACAACCGTTCAGATAATGACTAATCTTCCCGCGTCGGAAGAGTCATTCGAAAAAGGCAACCCAGAACAGACCATCTCACTCGAGCAAGCTCTGAAACCAGCTGGAGCGCAAAAGCTGAGTCCTTTGTCTGGTGTGGTCATCATGTCTTGTATGTTTGGCAGGAATCTTCTTCATCTACATCGACCTTCGCCTGACGACAACGACGACAACCTAAATGGCGAGTTTTGGCGGCGGCATCGACGCATCGAAAGCATTCTCTCACACACAGCACTCTCTTTGCCGGATCACTTGAGACTACCCGCTGGACTGCCAGATCCCAACGTTATCTTTATGAACATGGCCATCCACACTTCAGCCATCTGTTTGCACCAAGCAGCGATATTCAAGGCGGATAAACACAAGTTGCCACCGAATGTTGGGTCGGAGAGTAGGGTCAGATGTGTCACAGCCGCCGCCGAAATTGCTCGAATAATGCGAATGCTCAGCACCCTCGATCTTTCGACTGTAGGTTCTTAACATTCCATATCCCAACGTCATTCGCTAACGTACATAGATGAACCCCTTTCTCGCATTCTGCTTGTACGTAGCAGCTCGCGTATTCGTACAATACCTCAAATTTCGGCCTAAAGACGAGCAGATGATCTCGTCACTCCAATTCCTCCTCGCGGCCATGCACGCAATGAAGCGCAAAAATCCACTTGCCGAATCATTCCTTGTGCAATTGGATGTCGACCTCGAAGGCATGGGTATGGACGTTGGCCAAAGACCTCTCACCCAGGCACGCATGGCAGCTGCCGAGATGCCGATTGGAGTGGACTCGATCAAATGCAGCCCGATATTCGAAATTCGAGACTCGCAGGCCGCGAACTCGAAGTACAATCGATTTGGCGGTGGCGTGCCAATATTCGGTGACAGTGGCATCGGCCGACACAGCAATCCTACTCAGTCCAGCACAGAAAATCCGGGCCCGCCCTTTTACACTGCGAAGGCCAATCTCAACATGGCCGGCGATGACACACAAACGCAATCGTTTGACTATTTAGGAGGAAACAATGACTCCTCACCATACAACCTGCCAAATCGGCATCGCTCAGGTCCAGCTGCAGGACAATTCGGAGGAACGGGGATGACAACTGTGACAGATTCTCTCTCACCTGGTGCTTCGGACGCAAGCCGTTCGCCAAACATGAACAATGATCAACAAAGCACTCGAAGTAATTCTCAGAGAGATTCCTCCTCACACACCTCCTTTACTCCATCGCCCCTCAGCGATGGCAACAACGAAACACGCCACAACAGTCTCAATAAAACCTCAGATCCCCCTACTGCCGCAATCACCAACACCACTAACAACAACAATCGAAGTCGCGTCCCCACAATGACAGAAGGAAACGTTTTCTCAATGGACACCAATTTCTCAAGCTTCCAAACGGGCTTTTTGGCACAACCGATTGAATCCCACGATGCGGGGGGTTTGTTCACGTCTATGGGCACCGGATGGGAAATGAGCGGCATTGAGATTACGGGACCGACGAACACAGGATTGACTCCTGGACCGACGGGATTGACGCCCGGACCTTGGAATGGCGAGGAGTTTTTTAAGAGTATGGGGACGGGGTGGAGTACCAGTGTGGGTAATGGTGGGTTTGTGGGTTCGAATTCGGGTTCTGATGAGAGGCGGAGTAGTTGAGATGTGTTGGTTGGAGCGATTGTTTTTCTTTTCGGAAAGGGTTGGCTGGTTATGTACGGTATACCCTCCTCTTTGTTTTTTGGTCTCTTTCGCTTCGCGTATTCCCCTATCAGCGTCTGCCAGGGCGCTCTTTATTGTTTGGATCTTACAATGTGGGAAATTTTCTTTCCGGGCCCTTTTTTTTGGGGGGGTTGGGGGCGGGGCGTGGATCATGCATTATGAGGAAAATGTACTCTGCTTTAGCTAATAGAGAGCTTTAGATTATTTGTATGTATTATAACTCGTATAGCCTAGAGAGATAATCAATGAATGACTTTCAATTATAATATCTTATATTATTAGCTATCTAAATACCTTACCTGTAGTACTCGTGTATTTTCCTAATATAAGTACTATAGTAGTAGTTAAATTAAAGATACTAGTCTAATACGGAGTCTTAGTAAAGATATCTAGTAAAAGATAATAGCTCGGTACTCGAATATCTTAGTTATTAGGTTTTTCGTCTCGAGGTATAATAGTCTAATAGTAGGAGATCTTATAAATCTATTACCGTAACGTTTAGTATTGATAGATTGATACTTATATTTAGCCACTATTGGAAGGGAAAGGCCACCGGCGAATGGGAAGGAGGCGAGTATAATCACGTGATCTAACGCGCTATCACGGAATTGGAATATCGGAGTTCGTGTCGGGGATTCTCCAACTCCGGAATTCAACCCCATAGCTTCGCGTCACTCTCCATCCATCATCAACAAGGCAAGCTTCCAGGCTGCCATCTGTCATTAGATATGTCGGCGACTGGGACGCTGCGTAGCTCACGCTTAAAGATACTTAATCACCATCTATCACCCTCACTAGGTATCAAATGTCTAAATTCCACATCCGCACCACGGCGCTCCCAGAAGATGCAACTTTTATCCTCGAAGCATTCGACTCGACTCTCCCACACTTAGCAAACACCGGCAGTGGCGACCAATGGGGCTCAGAACCACGCTCAAAGCAACAAGTCTTTGTCCAGCGCATACAGAAAGAAGTAGAGAGAGCTCAATCTGGACTCAGCGACAACGATGTTGTTTTCGTTGCTGAAGTACCCTTTGATGATCCCGTGGCTGAAAGCACCAGGGTTCGAAGAGATGAAGGCGATCAGCAGATGCTTAAAGTCGCAGCCGCGGTCGTGGAAGGGGAGTTTCCTGCGTATGTTGCTGAACGGGAGAATCTGGAAGCACGTGTACGCGAGGCTGTCAAGCGCGCTGATTTCCTTTACTTGAGTGTTATGATTAGCGATTTCCGTGCCGGTGCTCTGCGTAAAGGAGCTGGTGCGGTGTTGGCACAGCGAGTGAAGGGGTATGCTCAGGAGAAAGGCAAGGCGGCTGTGTATTGTGATTGCTGGGCGGGGAATGAAGGGAAGCTCGTTGGGTAAGTGTCATGTTTCGTCCCCATTTTGGCCGTTGACTACTGCTGCTGATGGGTGACAGATTCTACAAGTCCCAAGGGTTCGTTCCGGTGGATGGCTTTGAGGCGAAGAAGGGTGATATCGTGTGGCCCGGTATGCTCTTAAGGATGGATATTGATGAGAGTATCAGCGTTCAATAAAACTGTGTTGATAGAATACAGTAGTAATCCCTTGGGGAGACCTGTATAGAGACAATGAATCTGTCACCGACGTGGTTCGAACACACGACACTCGACCTTCCTTTCGCCCACAGACAACAGCAGAATCTCAATACACTGTAACAGCGTCCTGAAGCGGATCGACGAACCCCTGATCTCCAAAAAAATTGGTAAAACTATAGTGCTCTACCAGCTTTGCCGCCTTGTTTGGTCAGGTATACGCTCAAAATCTTGGACAATCATTCCTTTCCTTCCATCAGAGATGATTACCGAGAATCACCAACACAATTCCCAACGCCACCATCACCACAACTCCGTCCAGGCGAAGACCACATGCCGAGTCTGAGCTCTATCTTGCACCTCCCTTGTCACCAAGTATCAATGTGAAGCAACCAATAGACACAAGCTACCGGATGAGAATGCGTCCTTCATCCCTTCTATCCACCCTGATTGTGAACGAAATGGATTTATAACAATGGTCCGATCTCTCGGGCTGCGTTTGCTACGACTGGCCTATCGTGTGTTCACCTAGCTCCCCGGAAAATGCAAAAATCCTGTACAGATTCTAAAAAAGACCTGAAGCCTATTTACACTCTTCAAGGCTCTGAGAGGAAATGCCGAACCATGTTTGCTCATCCCGATTTACGACGCGCCAAATGGATATAATTCGTAGTCTTCCCGGCTGTAAGTCTGTTGTCGATGTTGTGACCCTACTTCGTTGGCTAAGCTCTTTTCTTAACAGGTCTTGTTCGAGATGATGACATTATCACTAGTTTTGGAGGCAAATATCCTGGCCCCATAGCGTGGTATAACCGTCATGGCAGTGGCCCATCATCCGAAATAGAGCTGGAACCTCAAAGCAAATTCTTGTGGGGTATACAATAATACCCATTTCTATACTTACCTACCACTCTGCACCCATCCAATGTTGATGCCATTCTGATGCTTGATATATGGATACGAAATCCCATCTATCCCCTTGCCTAAATAGCCAGCATCTAGTGGAAAAGCAGGTTCCAACAAAATCACCATTACCAACTCCAACTCTTGATCAAGATCGTTCCTAACCTGCACCAGTCTTGGGTTCATCCGTGTCCTATGAATACTATCAAAACTTGATGTCGTAACCAACATAAAACGAAAAGCGCCGAGGAAGTGTATCTTCCTGCTCCCGTCCACGTTACGGTCTTCGTCGTCGTTGTCGTTCTCGCTACCGTGGTTTCATCCTGTCTCCATTCTCGCTTCGGGATGCCATGATTTATCTTCTTAGAACCAAGCTCTTCCCCCAATAACGAAATACCATCCATGGTGATGATGAATATCACTACCAGAACCAGGAATAAAAGGGCTACACACTCCGGAATATTCCAGAAAGGTGTAGTGTAGTATCCCTATCAACATACACTCTTCTAAACAAGGAAATCAGAAACAACATAACACCCCGCAACCACCGTGATAGAATCCATACTTCCGTGGTACAGCATCTCAAACTCCTAGTCTTATGGGAACTTTTACTCTGCAGGTAATTCCAAGACTCACTTCCAACGAAAAAACTTCAATACTTCACGTGCATGATAACCTCCCAGTCAAACCCAATTCAAGCTCCCAATTAGCATAAATACCATACAAGCCTCTGCCACAAAATAAACCCAACGCAAAGAGTGGGTGGAAAGAACAAATGTTTCCTTCCCTTTCTACATCTCCGTCCACGTTTCTACCATCATCTTTTGAGATACCACAATGCTCTTCTCTTTCCTCATTATTCCGGCTCTTACTCAACGGATTGTGATGATGATAATTTCCACTACCACCGAATCATTAACCGAAATTTTCTAGGTATACACGTGGCTCAACTTATCGTAGATTAGTACACCCACATCATCCACAACGTTGCGTGGAGGACGAAGCTTGGTCCAGCCGAGTAAAGGCTACCAGCATAACCTCCAAAGCGCTTATTGGTGTTGCTCTTACATTCCAGGTCAAGTGGTTTTGGCAGAGATTTATAGTTAAGTGCCTACAACTTGTCATCAGACGAGAATACACACGCTTGGCCCCTGATTCCATGACGTCGAGATAAATGGAGTTGCCATTACACTCGCCCTCGAGTTCAAATGCGACGCTAAATAGTGGTGATAGGTCAATGGTATTGATTGCATGCATATACCTAGTAATAAGATAAAGGTGCATCAGTAGTGATCGGGTCTCTTTGAGTCCCAGCTTGATTTCCTCCCGCAGATGTACTGCTCCTTCCACCAATGCGACCACTTCCCAACGGGGAATTTCCTACACATGAGGTAAATTTGCCGTCTTGAAACCAAGACAGTCACTTCCCATGCCGCTGAAGTGCAATACAAAAGCAGATCCCCCTTGGCGCCGGTAGATCTTTTGTGTTAGTGATCGAAGTCCACCAGAATATGTCTTTGGCATGGCTCGATCACTACTCGTCGCCTGTAGTGGAACTTCCAGGACCAGGACCACGGCTAGACCCTTCTCCATTGCCGTTGGTGTATTCATTCCCATTCGAAATTGGCGCGTGTCCAAGCGCAGCAAGTCGCTCTTCCTCCTTCTTCGCCCTGGCATTTTCCGTCTCTTTGCGGAGTGTCTCCAAGTTCCACACATCCCCGTTCTCGTCATCCGAGTCTTCGTCATCCGAGTCTTTCTGCCAGTCGCCCTTTTCGAACATGGCTCGACCGGTAGCGTCCTTCGCTTTCTTAGCCTCGTTCTCGGCTTCTTTCTTGTCCATACGCTCTTTCTTCCATTTGGCGAAGGTTTCTGGAGTGACAGGTGTGAGCGTTCCTGTGAGTTGGAGTCGTTGCGTCTCCAGAAAATCTTCGAGTGTGAGGGTGGCCATGGGTGACTTGTCCATAAGCGCCTTCTCTGCTGCCCGCTGTTCTTTCGTTTTAAGCACGAAACTGGAGTGGCATATGTTAGTAGAGACGTCGTGTCGAGAAGCGAGATTACGTACCCAGCTGGCAACGAGTGCACGTATTTACAATCATTTCCACCGTTTGGACACGTCCAAAACCATCCGTACTTGCCCTCTTCAACGGCCTCGATAAAGTATTTGCAGACTTTGTCTGTCGTGGTTTTCGGGTTGCCGTGCTTAGACATAATGACTTTCCGCAGTTTGTCCTCGTCCCAGTCGTCACTCTTTTCCTTCTCTTTCTCTTCTTGCTCAACTTCACGAGTATCCGTGTATAAAGACCTCTTCACCGTCTTCCGCTCAACATCCAAATCGTGAGAAAATTTACATTTTTTGCCTACCCCAAATTATGTTAGCCATAATTTTGCCATATCAACTCGCAGAATTATTTCTCTCCTTCCCCATAGGTTGGCCACACACCTTTTTCGCAATGCCCTTTTTTGAAAAACTGGCAGAGAACCGTCTTCGGATCCACGCCGAAAGGAACTTTCTGGATCTGAACTGGCTTGAAAAGCTCAGCATTTTCCTTCGCAGCCTTTTCAGCCGCGGCCTTCTCTTTGATAGCCTGGAGCTTTTCTGCTTCCTTCTTCTTCTCGGCCGGGGATTTGGCGTCCGCCTTTTGTGACTGGATAGTCTTAATGGCTTTCTGTGCTGCACCGCCCTTCTTATTTTTCATGCCAAAGGTCTTGTCCACCACGACCTTGTCCTTCTTGGCGATCTCCTGTCGTCCTTTGGGAGCCATGTCGGCGATGTGGGCACGAGCGTGCGGTTGTAGGTATATGTGGGCAGGTATTCGAGTGGTCGATTAGGCGAGTGCGGCGTTCAATACCAGCTATCCCAAGCCATGTATTTTGTATAGAGAGTTTTGGGCGTAGGAGGGCGAGTGGAGTGGTGTTGAAGTAGTGAATATGACATCGTCGCCGCAATGGGGCATCAAAGACTCTCGCTTAATTTTAGCGTCAATATTCCATTCTAAGGCTGAATCGTGTCCAAATCATCAAGTATCTCTCAAACCAATACATAGACGAAGGACCCCCAAGATCAATACGGAGGGCACCCAGAAGATAGGCACTCCTTCTATTCCAGCCCCAAGAAATTAGTACGTTCATCGCTTAGCCTGGCATAAAGGAATCAAGATCTAATCATCCTAAAGCTCCCTAAACCTCACCACGAGCGACGCGTAATCCTCACATCCTCCACCCGCCAACATGATTACAGACGAGCAACTCTACAGCTTGGCCCTCTTCCTCGGTGCTGCCGCAATGCTTTTAATCGTCCTCTACCACTTTCTGGAAGTCAATGCGACAGATGGAGAGCCGCTCTCTAAGCAAAGGAAGACCGACACCATTCCTCCCAAGGTGAAGGCGCGATCGAGCTAGGATGAGTGGATACAGGGGAGCATGTGGAAGGATTGGTAATATCGTGGAATAATTGGGTCCGAAGATATGATGCAGCTTCTGCTCAGGACGATTCAGGAGAAGGAACCCGTGAAAAGAGAGAGTACTGTCGCATTGGAATATGTACATTGGAGGAGACATCAGCTTTGTCGATTGATGGCATTCGGCGTTTTGGGTGTGGACGGGGTGGATGTAAAACACTGTACCAGGGGCATTGCAAGAGAGGTCAACCAATTAAACCGGCATCACATCAGGCTCGTGTATGAAAGCCACTTTCTCAAATGCTCGTTCCAGTGGTGTACTATTACTACCAAGGCTCAAGAGCCAAATCGCCCCTTGGATCGTGGGTCGGGACCTGCGATCGGAAACCACCTGTTTCTCAAACCATCTACACTCTGCAGAAGAGATTCATCAGGAGCTTGGTATCTGACAAAACAGCCCACATGCTTACCAGGTCCAAAGGCTGGATCTGGCCGCGTCATATCTATTATACTCAAGACCTAGCTAGATGTTGCGACGCAATCACACATGAGGACATAATCGGACGGCTGTGGTCTCGGTTTGCAAGACCACCTGATAAGTACGTCGATTTCGTTAGAGGCCACAATGTGCTTCACAAACCATCATTGACTTTTGTATTCCGAAACCTTTGCTGGTATCTGGTGTGCATTGTCACCTCTGACGATATCACTGTGGCTCGGATACCGCTAATTATAGTTCTGGAGAAAGTATCGATGAATCTTGTATACTGAGGAGAAGATGTTTTCTTTGCGCAGTGGTGAGGCCGGACACCATTGTGTGGGCCGGAATTTTGCCTACATTGTTGGCTCTCCATGGTTTAGAGTTTCGAGATTATGTGTACGTGTCTCCAGTGATTTCAGGAGAAGAAGGGTACTCCCCTCCTGGCCCTATGATTTAGCTGGTAGGTACTATCATTTTGCTCTATAAGGACGGACAGTTTACATGGCCCCGAACACGCAAGATCGTGAAATCCTGCAGCGCCAACGACTTTCAAAGAAGACCATGTCTAACAGGACGGCGGAAATGTTGCAGCGAGGGAGAATCCTACTTGTTTCCTATCTGGCAAATTTATCATTTGCTGGACGGGACAATATTGAGGCTCAGTTCTTCTAATGATTATCTTCATCATCAACAACATCATTTAGGTTGGAAGGCGGGCATACGTGCCCGCTCCAGTTGGCAGATCGAAGGCTTGCCCGTTGACGGCGAAATATCAATTCTCTTGAGAGACTGAATGAGTGCGCGCGCAACCGTGGCGTGTCGAGTATCCGGGGTTTTCGATGAGTGCAAAATCGTCGTCCATTTGGAAACTTTTACACCTATGCAATATGACCGAAAGTGAGTGTCGATAGCTGATTGGGGCTCTTTTTAGTTCATCAGCACACAGGCGCCGCTCCGAAGCAGAATGTCAACTGCTACGAGTGGCTACTTTTACGTGTTGCTTGTTACCGTCCTACCATGTGCAAGGGTACTTCGCACACGGTCGAATCGATGATATCCTACTGGTGATATTGATGATGATGAGCATTTACACGATCGTCTGTCTATCTCGTTGTATGCAGATCCTGTCTCGGGACGGGACGCGGTCATCGTCTACTCTGACGTCCTTATGTTGGAATTCTTCAGTGTGGTTTGGTATCAGAGACACTTTGGAATACGCAGCCGTGGAAGTCTGGCGTACACAGTAAGTGGCTTGAGAATTCATGGAGTGGCCGCCGTGGACCTTTTTATACTCGATGGATGACTTGTGGAAATGAGTACTGGAGGCTTATCGTTAGTGTTATTCATGTCGAGGTCCATATAAGTCGCATCACATCAACTCGACTAATTGTCTCGCAGTCTCACATGAAAGGTGGTCCCATCTTGATAATCGTAGATACTTTTTCCCTTCAATTATCCAGGGCACGAGATAAGACGTTTTTTGGTAATTTAGTTCAATCTGCAGATGTATCTACTTCGTTCTGGAAAGGATATTATATCCTCGATCAGGAACGATGCTTCGAACCTTTTACTTTCGAATGCTGACTGCTAGATTTGGTAATGGTAGGCTACTCCGAGTATCACTTCACGTCGAATGTAGAGTCACCTTGATTTCCTTTTTCCACTCTTTGAACAACATCGCATCTGTGGCTATTGCAAGCCAAAGCATCAATTCCGAGTAGCAAAGTTCGGATCGAGCGCGAGGTATACCAAATATCTTCTTGCTATGCTCATTTTGATATTCAACAGGTCTCTGACTTCAAGAATTCAAGTAATTCTTATAGTAAGCGTTAGCAAGGAACCTAGTATTCACAGCGTGGATTTGGAACTCAAAATATCGAAATAGGTCACCGCCTCTAGCCGATTTTCCATCTGGTTCGGCCGTTCAAAGTCACCGACAAGGCTAGTAAAGATATATACAGGTTTCCGTTATCTCATATTCCGTGTTTTATCCGTTCATGTCATCTGGCTGCTCTGCACAAGAAGCGTGTATTTAAAGTCTCTGGAAATACAAAATCTACCGATGAATATTTCCGATAACAGAAAGCAAGGTGGTGGAAGGGTTCCCGTGCCGGGTAAAACATCAGAAAAGTATTATATTCTTTTTGCCTCTTTTCACAGTCCTAAGCTGGATTTGTTGTTTCCAGTTCTGTAACCTAGTGAAAGTATAGCTATAGAACTAAGTAGAAGAGCGAAAGTCCACCTCTTAGGAATGGGATACATTTTGCGACTTTAAAGAAAGTCGCGTATTGGGTACTACTCTAGTAGATACTGCTAGTTGAACTGAAGTAATATCGAATCTATTATTCGACTCAAATCATATGTGATAAGCTACTTATATATCTTGGAGTCCATGAACAAGTTCGCTCTTCATTTCTCCAGTACCCCAATTATATCCTCTTTGCTCTGGTCGTAGCTATGGTCCTCCATACTCCGATGCACGCCAGATAATACCCACAAGAATCTGCTCTACCACAAAAGTAAATAGCAGCTAGCAACCATTTCACCCATCGCTGTTGCCGACCATGCGTCGCCGCAACCAAGCCTGAGTCAAGGACCGAGATTCCATACCACTTTTCCTCCTGTTCGTCTCCTAGACTTGTAGACCTCCCTGTTCCAAACTAGTAAGCTGAAAATAGAAATCGTTGTCCCCAGTTACCGTGACCCTCACTCTAGCCTCTACAATGACCGTGTTTACATCCCTCACAAAGAGCACTCTCATGTGGAGCTTTGCTCTGACCTGAGTATGGTGGCGCTTCCAGTTGCACTCCATGCCACCTCTTGAGACGATATGCCACTCTCTCAGCGTACGACTCGTTCAACATCGGCTTGCTGAGCTTACTACAGCCCTTGCAGCGTTGATGGTACACTCTTGCGTTGTACTCTTCCCCAACGTACATGCGAATGGTAATGGCTACTCGCTTGCTTGACCACCCAGGGGCTGAACAAGCACGATTGCGGCATACAAATCGACCCGTGATGTTCGTGTCGTACTCTTTCTCGCAGTTGTTGTCGTCCTCCTCGTGGAATCCAAAGAATAAGCCATTCTCTTCAAGTGAATCAGAGACTGTGTCGTGCTGTGTCGGATACATAGACCAAGACTTGAGTGACTTTGCAGTAGATTTTGAGGTGGGCTTTGTCTTTCTGTGAGCCATGGTGAGGATGTTCTAGCGAGCTACTTGGAGGAGAGTATCGAGAATGTTCTGGTTTAGACTGATGGGATTCGATGAAGGTGATTAAAATTGTAAAGTGTTGAGCGTTTGTACAACGTATCACCCCACTTTGAAAGAGCGGGCACGCAAGGTCTTAAGACCTCAGGATGTGAACGCCTGCCTGGAATCTGCACCTCCCGAACAGGATCAGAAACGTTCTGGATAAGTGGGGAGATATTCGTCCATACATAGTCACATGCATGCAACTCACCTGCAGGTAACGCTATTAAGCGATTGCGTGAGGTTTGTAAGCAAATAGTAGGCCTCCCTCTTATCAAGACGAAAGCTTGTATACCATGGCGACGGCAGGTGAGCCGCAAATGATGTTAGTCACATGGTAGCTCTAAGTCCACCAGCAATTATTCATCTGTAACAACTGGCTAGAAGGTCTGATGGTTATAGATGTACTTTTAGCAGGTAATCTGTCCTAATACCGTACCATTCTTACAATCGATAGATTCTTGGAGCCTGCCAGCAATTCAAATCATATCCGCCAGCAACCCAATGAGCTTAGCCGAGCATTGATGCAGGCCTAAGATTTGGGCGCGCTCAATTTTTTCAATAGACAACGCAGAGCGGCTAGACAATATACCGGTGAATATGCTCGATACAATTCCTTCCATAGGAAGACTTAGTCATTGACTAGAGGTAGTATAGCCCTGTACTTTATTGAGCATATGAACGCAATCTTGGAATATTCTATTCGATTGGTATCAAGATCCTGGCTATGTTAGTTATTTCGTTATTGTTGCGAGTGGGCGAAAGATACCCATCTCTCATCGCTGATTCTGGGGATAAAATCCCCACTGTCAGAGACTTCTTGGGAAGGAATTAAGCCAAGAAGACCAAATCCAAAGGGTTGTTTAAGACGCTGTAGTCGTTCGAGGTTCGGCGTTCTTTGATCCTGGCAGTGTCACTCTGGCCGTGGAATTCTAATACGTGGCTGGTAGATGGTGTATCATAGCTTGAACTGCAACAAAATAATCTCTAACGTGGTTGAGCAATCGTGCCAGAGATGGATATGATGCCCCTACAGAAATGAGGGGTTGAGAAAGTGAAGCGAAAAATTATACTGGCCTGCTCGAGGACTAAAGTATTACAATAGCCCGGATACGAGTTAATGTACCTGCAAGTCCGGATATAATCCAACGTTTCAAACAACACTGCAATGATGAATCCAGGACTCCAATTGACGTATCACCGCAACGTCGATTTTACTATGTAGAAGGTAGTAGAATGACAAACGGCGCACGTTACATAGTACACGACGCTTTATCAACGGTTGCGCTTTCGGTCTATATACCCGATGCAAACCCACGCTCGATGCCGACGTCTGCACTTAGAGCGAAGCGCATCGTACTCATGCGGGCCGCGTAAGAGTTGACGTCCGAGACCTTGACGGTTATTAATATCCCCATCGAACAAGCCTCAAAAAAGTAAAAGACTAGAGGGACATTTAGCCGAAAATGCTTAAAGGAAATGCAAGTATATTAACTGCGATGTCAATAATGACATCGTCTTTCTCTGATGAGTTTCGATGATGATGATGATGAGGGAGAAAGACGACGTAGGCGATCGGCATCGAACAGATTATAAACCCTGAAGATCAAAGATATTAATATCCTTTGACACTGTGAGATCGTCGCGCCGTTGGGAGCAGGGAAACCCCACGTTGTCGCAACGTGATTATCGATGGATATACCCGTTCTGGTGAAACCGCTGCAACGTGCATCACGCAAACCGTCGCGCAACATTGAACGGCGTTATTTTCTTCTCCATTCCCCCGCCCCACAGGGCGAGAAGGAACAGTGAAAAAAAAATTAAAAGTTTGTCTCGCGTCGGCTGGAGGTAGTGTGAGTCCGGCGACACGATCTCAGGGAGAGACATGCGTGGCGAGCCAGCAGTCCCATCGGCAGAGAAGATTTTCAAAAAGAGGGTTTGATGTAGGTCATCCCGGTAGGGTGATACCAAGTTGTCAAGCTAGGTAAGAACAGTTACTACATATGATCTGAGCGAGAATTCGCAGAGAAGATGTCTTGCTGAATGGTCGAGGAGAGGTTTCGTTATATACCGTTTGCTCGTCCAGGCAGCAGCTGAGATAAGTCGGAGAGAATAGGTAGCAGTATGGCAGCCTATGCAAGAATGGTGTTTCGATTGGATGGCTGGATCTAGGCAGACAATGGTTGGGCCAATAGATAGAATTTCCAATTTGGCGAAATCAGCGAACAGGGTGGCCGCCTCCGCGAGATATCGTATTCTAGTGATCGACGGACACAGCCACGACAAACGATGCGGAGAAAATGCCAGGAAAAGGCCAAGAGAGATATAGTGCTGTGTCTTAGTATGTGATATATTTTGTGTAATAATTCTCTTGTCCAAACAGAGTGGTCTCTCGAAAAAATTCTTGATGATCCGCGCCAACATGGCTTGGACAACTGCCACGCTCGTCGCGGAGAGGAACGGGGAGACGACTGATGTTGGGAATGACGGTTATGCGGCCAGAGATCGGCCCAAAGTCCATTCAAAACCTTCTTCGCCTTCTTGGATGTACGCTGCAGTAGTCGTCGTCGGCATAGTGCAGGATTTGACTTGAATCATGCTGGTATTGATACTTTGATAGATATGATTGTATTAAAGAGATGGAGGATCTCTGAGATAGATATATATTATAGAGCAAACAAAGTAGCAAATAAGATATAGAGTAGTTACGTAATACTTTAATACTCCCCCTAAATATAATATGTCTGTATACAGAATATTTGCTTATTTAAAGGAAAAAAAGAAGAGAGAAAATAAAAGGTAAGACGAGGTCTAGTAAGTAATAAAAGTTATCCTTAAGGTAGCTCCCCCTTAGTAGTATATTTAGGTTTCAGCTTACTATACTAAGCGAGGTAAGATATTTATTAAGTAGAGGTACCCTTATACTCTTAGTTAAGATATTAGCGAAGTTGCTAGTCGTCGTAATATAAATAGGATTAATAGTACTATTTTCGACGAGTTCTCTAATATAATAATACTTAATATTAATATACTTGCTTCGACTATAAAATTCGGTATTACGGGTAAGTTTTAGTACCGAGTTATTATTAATATATAGCTTAATAGGTTAGTTAATTAAGAATTAAAGTTATAGCTCGTTAATTAAGCCCTTTAGCTAGGCTACTTCTCTTAAGACTTCTACTATAGCGATATACTCGGCTTCTATCGTAGATATAGAGACGGTCTTTTACCGTTAGGAGTACTATAAGATAGGAAAATCGGCAAGCGTAAATACCTAGCCGGTATAGGAGCGAAAGGTTATTAGGTAGCTAGCGTAGTCGCTATCTACATAGCCTATAAGTTCGAGATAGGCTTTAGGGTTAATTATTAATCCTCTCAAGATTAATCCCTTAAGGTAAGCGTATACCCTGTCCAAGGCTACTATATATACTTAGTTCGGGTTAGAGGAAAAACGTCCTACAACGCTAGTAGCGAAAGAGATATCGAGGCGTATTATTTAGGATAGATAGTTAAGGGAGCTAACCTTTAAAAGATATTTTATAATAAAGGCTAGGGAGGTAGAGGGTCCCGTATTAGCGGGAAGAACTTCCGTAATTAGTAAGATTACTATAGTAATATCGTCTAGGTTATATTTCTTAAGTATTTACTCGATAGTATTACGTTGATAGATTTTAGGTCCCTTAGGTATCTAGTTAATATTTATACCGAGAAAATAGGACTTATCGTTGTTATTAGTTATATCGAAGGTCTTGAATAGCTATCGTTAGAAGTCTTTTACGAGACTATTATTATCGCTAAATATAAAGATATTATCGACGTATATTACTAGATATATATATGAATTCTAGTAGACCTATATAAAAAGGTAGGGGTTATACTAAGAGACTCTCTAGCCAAGGTTTACTATTTCCTATTTAAATTTTATATACTAGATACGGGATGCCTGCTTTAGGCCGTAGAGTATCTTAATTAGTTTTAGTACCCTACCGTTAGGGTATAGGTAGCTAGGTAGTAGTCTTATATAAATTTCTTCTTCGAGGACGCTATTTAGAAAAGTAGTAATAACGTCAAATTAGTAGGTAAACTATTTGAAGTACGTAGCTAGAACTATAAGAACTTGCTAAGTAGTAGGTTTTATTACGGTAGTAAAGATTTTAGTAAAGTTAATACCTTCGCGTTATTAGAAACCTCGGACTACTATTCGAGCCTTATATCTTTTCACGGAACTATCCGGGCTAAGTTTACGTTTAAGGACCTACCGGGTAGTAAGTACCTTATAATTACTTAGTAGTATAGTAATAATCTAGGTACTATTAGATTTAAGGCTATTGTATTCTAATTCGAAAGCTATTTTCTAATAGCGTCCTTCGGGGCCACGGATAGCGCTAAAGTAGTCTTTTAGGAGAGGTAAGTTTGCGTTGTCGTAATAAAGGAGCATAGCGACTTATTAAGATTCTTAGTATTTTAGGTATTTCTTAGCGGGTTATATAAGATGCTCGTTACCGTCTAGTTACTTATTACTATCGAGGGTATCGTCGTCGTCTAAGTTAGTAGAGTCGTTAGATTTGTCAGTTATTATATTCTATAGCGTAGGTTTTATAGTAAAGCCGGTCGTTTTCTTCCCTTGTCTTATACCTAACTAATAGGAGAGGATATTAGAAACGTCTTCTTCGGAGCCTAAGTCAACTTCTACGTCGTCGTTATAGATCTATATTCGCATGACGTTATTATAGTCGGCGGTTAGAGTAGTATCTACTAGGGTACCGGTGCGAGTACTAAGAGCGACTAGTTAAAGATTTTCGTCTTATTCTTGTCCGTATAGATATAACGTAGCGGTTAATTAACTTAGGTTATAGTTATTATAGTTAGTAACGGTTTAATATCCTTCTTTATCGCTATTAAGCTCGAGGTAGCGTAGACTTACGAACTAGAATTAAAGGTAATTAATGCTTGGGTATAAGTATAGGTATTAAGCTTTCATACTTAGTTAGATTACGTAGAGGTCGTATAGGAGACTTTTAGAAGGGGTAGGAACGATTCTAAAACCGCTAGGGAAAGCGGTAGCGACTTCGTAGCCTATCCTAGAGTTAGGATAGTTATCGCTAGAGATACGTTGTTTGAATACGTTAAAAGCTGGGAGAGGGTTATCGTCTATACGTTCTAGGTTACCTTTTTCGTTAATAAAGTAGCCTTCGACTCTAAAACCGGTTACAAAGTTATTAGCGAGGTTGAAAATGTAACGTTTTAATATAATAGAGTCTCTATTTTTTAACTTTAAAAAGGCTTTGATATAGTTAGTATAAGGCTATCCAACGTAGGGTCTTCTAGATACTCTATTAGTCCCGGTTAGGCAACCTTTATACTCGTTATCGTCTTTAGTAAGATTTAGTTGATTGTTCCTATACTATATATTAGTAAACAAATTGTTTTCGGATAGGTAGTTGTAGTATAGAGTGCCTTTCGTGGAATTTCTTTATTCTTTATTTTTTGAGTTTTTGATATAGTAGTTATATAGTAGGAGTCTATTATAATATTTTTATTATAAATAGTAGTAACTATACTTTAGTAACTTCTTAAAGTTAAGTAGAAAATAGTCGTCTCCTACTTTTATATATATTTAATATAGGAAAGTTTTAGTATTACAAGGTTGTTTCTTAATCTTAAGGCAGGTAAAACATAGTATTAGGACTAGGGCGGTAGTTTTATCGACTTTATTCTAAGGTACCTAGATATATATATCCTTAATACCTTTATCGCGATAGTATAGGTAAGGTTTATTAATAATAAAGGATAGCTTAAGGCAGAAGAGATTATCGTCTATTATATAATTTATATATATAATTTGTATCGGGGAAACTTCCTAACTAGTTTTGATTGATTAAGGGGTTTGTTAGTCTTTAGGTTTAATAAGGGTAAGTATTTCTAGAGTCTAGTCCTAGTATTTATATCTAGTCGCTATATATATATAATAGGGTCTGTTTCTATCGCAGGTTCTTCTATATTTGAAGCATGCATTATACTTTAATAGATTAGGTAAATATTTGAAGTTCCTATTATTGCTTTTTTCGTTGCGTAGGGTACTACCTAGGTTTTGGGAGCAATAGGTTAATCTATATTTATAATAGTAACTATAGGGTATCTTTCTATCGTAGCGCCTGCCGTCTCTAGTATATAGATAGTATTTATCTAAAATAGGTTATCCTTAGCGTCCTCGTTATCGCTTTTTTAGGGCGGTAGTAGAGGTAGAGGTAAAGTCGTTAGTAGTAGTATCGTCCTAATTAGGATTATTTTCTTCTTCTCTATTATCAGGATTGAGGTTATCGTCGACGGGACGGATAGAGGGGATAATACGCCCGAGTACTAATTTATTTCGAATTACGAGGTTAAAGAAACAAGATTTTGTACCTATATCTTTTCGAGGTTTATAGGCGCTAGTATCTTTAGTACTACTACTATCGTTATTATTACTACTATTAATATATTAGTGTATCGGGGAGGTTTCTTTAGAGGGTAGCTAGGTCGTATTCTATTACGGTTGACTAGATAGAGGGGCGTCGAACTAATCTTAAAGGACGAAAAGATTGCTATAGTTAGAAGGGGAGGAGAAGTTCGAAGACGAGGAGTTATTATCTTCGGAGGTAGATTATAATTCTAAAGGCTAGTCTTCGGGGTTTTCGGAGATTTCTAGGGGAGGTTATCGTAAATCTCTAGATATTTAGTTGTATAGGTCGTCGAGGCCTTTACTATAGTTAATATAGGCTATAGTAATTCGGTAGACGCGTTTTTTATCTTTATTCTATACTCGAATAATAGATTCGCTTTCTATACCAACGAAGTAACCTATCTAGCCTTGAGCGTTATAGAGTTTTAATCCCTTTTTTAGATCGTGTCGCGTTTTAGGAGGAGTTATAACAAAAACTCGACTAGCCTAGATACTTTCTTTACTAAAATCTGGTTAAATATCGTATATTAGTTAGAAAAGGGTAATCTTATACTTATAGGACTTAGTAGGAGCGCGATTCTTCTTCTATAGTACTTCAGTTACGTCGGGAAAAGTATATCGTACTTAGGCTATCTAATCCTAGCAAAACTACTAGAACTACTAGTTCTATAGTACTCCTATCTAGTCTACTAGAATATAGTTTCTTCCTACACGCTATACTATGGACTATCTAGTTAATTAGTCGTCCGACGATCTAGTTAGTACGCATCGCCTATATAGTTACTCCTAGCTACTGTTTTTATATAAACCGTCGAGTCCTCGCGTTCCGTTAGAAACTGTTTAGTCTGTATAAACCGGACTATTATCTATTTTTATATAAATCCCCTAGTCCTCTTCGACTAGATCCCCTATACGTTCCTTTCGACCCTCCGACCTTATCGTTTACTTACGTTTCGCGCCGCCTCTTCGAAGGCACGGAACTATAATAACCTTCTTCTCTACGCGCTATATCCGATTGTTTATAATCTACGTCGTTAAGAATACCGCGTGTATTATACCCGCTACTTGCAGCCGACGATCTACTTGATTTATACCAAACTCTTAGAACTTAAGTACCCGGTTATTATTACCGACTATAAGCGCTAAACGTTATATATACTTTCGTTACCTATACTGATATAATTAGATACGTAGATTTATTATAAACTAATAAATCGGATTAGCTTTCCCGTATAAGTAGAGTATCCCGACTCGACTATTTTATATATTTACTTCGTTCTAATATAGCCTAGCGTGATCCAACGGTATTAAATTAAGTAGTAATATCGCTATTTATACTATAACTAAACTACTACTACTCCTCTTCTTCCTTCGCTCGTCTCGCTACCTCGAGATCTTTAGTCGACCCTAGGTACCTATAGCTAATAGTAATCTAATTCCTAAATATCCTCTCCCAATTTCCCAAACCGTTAATATTTATACTCTAAGAAGGAATATTCTTCCTATTCCCCGGCTTATATTCCTTTATTACCCTTTTCTAGAATTCCTTTATCCTCCTCTCCCCTATTATATACGTCGCGGGAGTTGGTTCAGTTATTAGGCCGTCTATATTTACGAACAACCCCCGCTCCGTTATATTAACTAGGGCTATCGCCGAGCCCTAGAAAGTACTAAATAGTTCCTACTAGGTCCGTTAAAAGGATATCCCTACCTTTACCTTAACTACCCTCGTCTCGTTGAAAACGTCTATTGCGAATATTTCGACCTTAGGTAATATTAGTACTAGTCCTCTAACTATCTTCCGTATTTACTTACCTTTTTCCCTCTTCTATTCTATACAACGTCTTCCTTGTAAGAAAATTCCAGCGGCCCTCCGCTCCTTTCAAGAATAGGACCGGTGTTCTTTTTAAATAGTTAGTAAATCATCCTAGTTATTATATCCGAAACTTACTATAGACGCGCCTCTACTATCCTCGCCGTCGTCCGTATCCGTATATTAGCGAATGCAGTCGTTAGTATCTATATATAGATAAATACCGTCGTTAGTATCTTGAATACTATTATTAGTATCTATATATAGATAAATACTATCGTTCGTATCTATATATAGTTAAATACCGTCGTCTACCCTATCTACCCTATCGATATTCGATAATAGCGGCGATAACGATCTTTTACTACTAATATTAATCTACTTACCCTTATCTCCCCCCCTTAAACTCTCCCTCGCCTAGAGCGTATTCTCTTCTTATACTACTATCCTAATATTATTATCTTCTTCTTCCTCCCTTATCTACCCGCCTCTAATCGAATTATTATCTACGACCGTAATATTATCTAGCTCCTTATCTTCTTCCCCTTTATATTGCGAGTCCTTATCCTCTATCGCTAATATAATATCTTCTTCTAATATCCCTATCGCCCTTAGTATCTATAACGATGTATTACGGTCTCGAATTTGCGGTTTACTTATACGAATAAGCCTAGCGCCCTCTAAGGCTTCTTCCTACCTACGTATCTTTGTCTAGTAGACCCGCTAAATATCGCGCTATATAATATTAGCGTTATTATAATAGCCGTACTATAGGCTTTAGTAGTTATCTAGAAAACTATCTTAGCTCGGCTTCACCGGTAAAGAATTTACGCGGTATATTACTATGGCCGGTACTTCTATCCTATCGAGTCGTCCCTCTAGTACTTACTATTATCGCGACCTTAAGCGCTTGTATAATTGCGGCCGCTACTATATATATTATCTCGCCGGGTATAGTTGACTCGAACGTAACCTTCGTTACTACGATCTTCCCGATTTTACTACTCCCTCTCCTACAAAAGAAAGCGTCGAAAATTAGTTTAGTAATACCTTTGTAGACCTATCGGTAACCGCGTTCGTTCCTACCTTTTGGGTAAGCGTAAAGGAAATCCTAGTCGCTTGTTAGTATCGTATACTAGGCCTCGCTTAATATACCTATAGCGTTATAGCCGTAGTATAACCTTACTACAACGTATACTATCTTTTTGAAACCCGACTTCTACGATAAGAGATCTAAGTATAACTAGACTAGTCAACCTACCTATCTCGTCCGAGACAATACTATTACTTACGTATTATAGACCGTCGTCGGAAATAATAGACGGTACTATATTAGGGGCTCGTTCCGCTACTAGGATAGATCTATCGTATCTATCGTTCTACGCTATCGACTAAGCTTTCCTCGCGTAGTCGGTAAAGTTGTCGCTTATTCTCTATAGGTTTATACCTTAATTCTTACGCTAAGAGTTAATAGTAATGTCTTAGCCTATATATATACTTATAATTAGGATGCTTAGTATTAGGGGTAAAAGTACTAACTCGCCTAGTACCTCTATACCTACCCTCGCTCGCTTTATTTTGGAAACTCCTCTCGATACGAATTAAGTATCGAAAGATAAATTGTATAATACTTACTAATTTATATCGTCCCCTAAATTATCTTCCGGTTGGTCGATTATATCGCTAAGTTACCGTGTCTTTCGACTCGTTAGCGCTTACTTAGCTTATATTAAGTATGGTTGACTAACGGGTCTTAATAGACTAACGGGACTTAATTAACTAACGGGACTTAATTAACCAACGGGTCTTAATTAACTAACGGGTCTTGATTAACCAACGGGTCTTAGTCTTTTCTTCGAGAATTAGAAGCTCTCGTCTCTAGAGTATTTCGATCCTCCTACCGGCCCGTTCGTCGTTATATTCCTACCTACTCCTTCGCCCGGTTATTCCCGTTTTAACGAAGAAGTCAGCGTCCTCGTAAAGGTAGAGCTTATCCTAGTATTCGTTATTCCGGTAGTATTTAGTCTCGTGCTATCCTAAACGTTTGATTAGCTACTCTTACTAGTTTTTATCGCTACTTACTGTCTTCTATCCTATCCGTCTATTTAAGCCTCCTTCTCTACGTACGCCCGTATTAGTGTTTATAACCGTAGACGTACCTACCTTACGGTATTAATATAAGCCCCTCCGCCCCGTCGCTAGAACTTCTAATACTTATATAACCTTTAGTCTTTATAGGGGCCGATAGTGCTATCTAGCGTACAAAGCCGGTATAACTTGAGCGTATACCTACCTAATAACTCGCAACCTGCAATATATACTTGCAGGCGATAAGGTTATAAGGAGTAGTAAATAGCCGCGAGTCGGTATATATAGGGGACCGGTATATTTGCGCGAGGAAATAAGAGTAGGAGGCGGGCGAGCTTATCATCTACTAGGCAAATATACCGACGACGTTATCGGATATAGTCGGCTCTAGTATTATATAGCCTTTCCTAGCCCCTTCAGCCTTTCTATGACCTTGGTTTATATAACTTAGTATAAAAAACGACCGAGTAACTACTTACTATCTATAATCGAGCTGCGGGTATATTAACCGTCGTATACTAGGCTATATTAGACTATAATCCGAATATCCCTATATATATATTCGCCTAATCGGGAATTAATCTTGCCTACCGTCCTTATCTTCGTTAGTTTGTATATAATCGGGTTTGTAAGCCTACTCTAATAATATACCGCTACGCTAATTAGTATAACTTTACGACCGTTATTAGGTAACTATACTACCGTACTATAGTACTCTACCTTTCGTCTCGACTCCTCTTCGCCTCTCCTTTTCTCTCCTATATATATATATCGCGTACGATCAGGCGCTTCGCATTCTACGGACGGTAATTCTCTACGTGGACTAGAGGAACGGGTAAATTCGGAGGAGTAGCGACGTTTCTTTATCTCTTGAAATTATGTTAGCCTACTAAATATAGGTTTTCCGTAGAGCGTATACTATACCTTCAACTACTACCGTACTACGTAAGGGGAGTATCGAGAAATAGAACCGCTTTGTCTTCCGTTACGATATCTCTACTAAAGTAGCCTATAATTCGCTGTTATCCGTAATTAATACCGTTTTACTCTTAAATTTATATATAATTCTCTCCCTTTCCCTATCGAACTCTATCTTCTCGCGGATCTATACGTATATCGTATCGAAACTAATATCCTCTATATAAACTATATCCCCTCAAACTCTTTCTATACTTGACCTTAGCTAGCGGATTTCGCGAGGGAGGAATATAATAGACGTTGTATTTGCGGGATTCTCGGCTTCTATCCTTTCGATACTTATTATTATTAATCTAGATAGCGCTCCTAATATTCTATTACTCTCCGGAGAGGAGGTAGACCTATTATTCGTCCTTACGTAGCTTCGTTTACAACTCTTTACCAGCTAGCCTATAATCTTCGTCCGATACTCGTCTACTCCGCTACCTAACTCTTTCGGAAACTCTTATCGTAGTATCCTTACTATTACCTCTAATTATAATTATTTTAACCTAGAGCCAAGACTGCCCTTCCTAAGGAGATTCGCCTCCTCTATATACCGAGAGAGAGATATAAATATAGTATTATAGATATTAATATTCGTATTAAGGAGCTATATTATCGTAGCTCTAGTCTAACGACCGTACTCCGGTATTTACGACGTAGGTCTAGCTATAGTAGGATATAGTTATTGCTTTCTTTATATAGGCAATATAGTATTACTAGTATTCTGCTACGTGACTATATTTACTCTATCCGACAGTTGGGCCTTTTCAATTAGTCCCCTTAGACTCCTTATATCTGAATATATACGTCTATATACGCCCCACTTATCTATATATCTTACCGTATCCAAATATATACACCTACTTTAGTACAAGCGACGATACCCCTATCGAAGCGATACGGTTCTAGTAGGGGGTAGCCAAACGTAATACTACAATTTAATTGATTATTATACTATCAATTTTGCGTTCTCTACTCAAGCTACCCCCCCTAGGATCCGCGTAGCGGATCCTAAATCGAGTAGAGAAGGTTATTTAAACCTCCTTAGTTACAACATTTATAGTACTATAATATATACTCTCGTCTATAGTACTAATAGGTCGCTACTCTACTACTCCTCCTCCTATACGACCAAAGATAGAAGGTTTGATATAGGAGTTAATACTCTTATCTACCTACTTATAGGTTAGGATTCTCTGAATTAAGGAGTATTAATAGTAGTATACCCTTGAATTTACGGGTGGAGTAGCCTGCCTCGTATAAGGCCGGCTAGCCTAATAGTTATACAACTTTCCAGCCCGTCGCTTTTACCTACTATTATAGGCTAGGTTCCCCCGTTTTAAGGAGTAACGACGGTAAGGTAGCCTACCTTATACCTTATACTTCCCCTACCGGGTAGAGAGACCTCCTAGCCTAATAGGTATACAACTTGCCAGCCCATTTTGTGTTTATCTACGTAGTTCTCTACGAATAGCCTAATAGACTTATTGACCGAGTTAAGTAGTAGTAGTTATTTCTTTAGTATACGGCGGAGGTCCTCTACCTTTATAGAGGATTGCTCCTAAGGCACCTAATTTATAGCTTAGTACCCCTATTATCTAGGAACTCGCCCTATAGCGGAACGACTTAGCTAAGATAACTTAAGAACGTTCTTCTTATAGTTCCGGATCCTATCCTCTTATCCGTAGCCGTAATCTATAGATCCCTTAGCTCCCGGAGATAGGGCGGTCTACTCTTCTAGAGTATAGGTTGCCCTAGGATCCTTAGAGGAGGCATCCTAGGGTCCTAATATTATACTAGGAACAGGCAAAGGGAGGATTTCTATATAGTACTATGTACTTGCCCACCGTTCTTATATAGGGGCGTTCTTAGCTCCCTATTCTGGTAGATTCAAGTGCTAAGGTAGGCCAAAGCGCCTCGTATCTTATCTCTAGTCTACGAGTAGTCTTTTTAAATCGTATTCCTTTCGTCCCTTTCGGTAGTCTCCCGCGCAGGGCTATGGTATACAGCGTACTTAGGGGATTTACTTACTTATTTAAGTAGTTCTTCGAGTTTTTATAGCTAAGAATATACCAATTCATCCTACAATCCTTATAGGCGTAGACTAACCGCCTCGGCGTAGTTACTTTGGTACTTACTCTCCGATTACTTTGCGGTCTTAAAAGTTATATAATAGACGTAGGTAGAGCCTACGTCGAACGATCCTCTAGTATAGTTGGTAGAGATCTCCCTTACCTCGGAACTAAGTCTTTTTTATTATAGTAAAGGTAGATCCGGTTCATATACTAATTAGTAGAAGTAGATCCCCATATTATATATATTAATAATATTACCCTATCGGGCGATTAACTTCCTATAGCTAATCTCTTATTAGCTAATTACGAATTCGTAACTATAGTTCTAGTGCTAGGCTGCAATCTTGGGTATTAGCCTAGACGCGCCTAGGTAACTAGCAAGGCTACTTAAGAACCTCTATCCGATATCTAACTAGTCCTAGAGTCTAGAATAGGTTATAGATCCTAATATCGAGTGTATTGAAGACAACGTCAACGAAGTTATAATATTATTACGCGAAAAGATAGAATAAACGCCTCGAGATTGATAACGAGCGCCTTTCTAATAATAATCCCTATCCGCAAGGCGATATCTGTAAAGTTCAACGACGAGGCCGAAAATATCTATTTTTTACTTAATATTCCGAGGGGTTATAGAGAAGAGCCCTAGTAGATTATTACTATTAAGTAATATAATAAAGATAACTATCCCCTCTCCGACGCTCTACTAAGTGTTTTACGTTCGGGAAAGATTAGTATAGGCGGCGCAAGGCTATCTTATAAACTAGATTCTCTAGGTTTATTTTCTACTTTCCTAGGTTCTAGGTCGGGACCGTTGGGTACGAGTTTTAAGTCCCGTAAACTCCTACTACTTCCTACTAACTACTCTAGGCCGAATTAAGCTTCGCTCTATTTATACCCTATTGATAGCCCCGCTATTAACCCGCCTTCGTTTTATATTAACCGCATTAAACTCCTTCTAATTTATATTACCTTGTCGTACCTCCTACTTACTAACTCCTATAGCTTGTAGACCCGTAGAAAAGTACTTTTAGACTAGCAATAGTTACCGAAAGAAGGCTATCATTATATGTTTTTAAATAGTTAGAATTTAGGGGGTTTGATTGGTAGAGGAGTTACTAGGAGTTAGAATTGGTTAGTTTGAAAAGAAGGCCTATAGAACGGTAGCGGGGCCATTAATAAAGTTGTAGGGGTAGTAAATAAACCGAAGCCGAAGTCGGTCTAGGCGTAGGAGTTGCTGGGAGTTTCTAATATAGAGTCTAGTAGAGGAAACAAAAACCCTATAATATTAATAGTAGCGGCTGATTTATAAGACAAGGGCGGAGTAAGCAACGACGACCCGAATAATACCGGTAATAATAGCAGCTGCAGGTACTAAATTAACTAGCCTACGTATCTTTATATCCTTATAGCTCTATTATAATTGGTATTATTATACCTATCCATACTCGCACCCAATAGGTAGCTAATAGTATAGTAGAAACCCACGCCGAATTCCTAGAACGCTATAAGGAGCGCCTAATTACTCTCTTCCTTTAAGGAGAATCCTACTAAGCACTTGCGGACGACTCTAGTGCCTTGAAAAAGAGGGAATACGGTAGTATAGAGGAGGTAATTATCTTAGAACGTATAGTCAGGCGGGCATTCCGGATATAGGGCGTTGGATAAAAGGATAGACCGACGCGGCAGGTTAAGCCTAACCTAGAACTAGCAAATACTATCTATAGTCTCTAGTATAAGAAGAATATATAGGACTTAGATATACCTCGACAACTTCGGAACTACTACAATATTAATTTATCCCGAGAGGATATTACTAGGTTTCGACGCGCTATTAGTATTCGAGCTAGGCGAGCAAGAACGGCGGAGGCTAAACTCGTAATAGAGGCTAAGGTGAAAGCTACGGTACGCTACCTTAGGGTGTACGAATCAGGCGCAATCGAATAATATAGTAGATAGATAATAAGTACCCTAGCTCGTAATAGCGGTATTACTATACCTAAAAACTAGCTCTTCAACGAGTACAGATCCTAAGAACCGGAGAGAGTTACACGACGTAGGCGCTATAAAAAGCCTCCTCGTAGAGATTTCGATACGCGGGGGCCTAACTACGTCTAGTCTATTAATAGGTACGACAAGCTAAAGCCCTATAGATTCTATATCTATACCGCAATTAATACGTTTAGCCGTCGACTTATCTAGATATATATAGGTACTTCCAATACTACTCAAGTTAGTATCTTTACCTAGTTTATTAATATTATCTATTAACTCGGATACCAACCTACTAAAATTCGATCCGATCGCGGAGGAGAAACCGTACTGCTTGCGGAGGTTTAGGTTCGATCCTGGCGATACTATATACGGAATCCCGACCTCAAGATATTAGAATACTATATATATAGCCCGAGCACTTCAAACGTACGGATTGAATTATAGTAGAGGTTACTAACCGCCAATTATATAGTAAGGTGGCGGGTATATTTTTGGACGAACGGGGAAAAGGCTTAGAGCGCTAACTATTCGAAAGAATTACTTTGCCTCCCTTAAGGACGCTAGTAAATAGTATCCTAATATACTAGTAGATTGTATTACCCTGCTTGCCCTATATATACTAATAATCCGTCGCGAAATTCTTAAGTATATAGAAATCTATAATATCAACCCTATCCGAAAGGAGAAGAATCGATACTATGTCGTAACCGGTAAGCTAGATATCCTATACTTTGATCTACCCGACAACGCTCCTAACTTTAGATTGCTAATCGATCGCGACTTCCTTAAGGAGCTGTATGAGGATATAATACCGTAGAATATAGAGGAATTCCTTCTACCGGCTATACTATACTTCTACGAGGAGTTCCTTAGATCCCTCGGATTCGACTATAGATCTACCGAATATCACGATATTAGCTAGTAGGAAAACCCCTATTACTACGAATTTTGCGCACTACGCGACCATCTCCGCGGATATATATCTAGCGGAGTAATGCCTATACTAAGTCTACTACTCCCACTAATTAGTAGGACTAAGTAGTACGAGATACGTAGAAGATAGTAGACTCGTACTAATAGTAAGGAGCTGACTATAACTGAAGCTTATACCTTAGAAGGGATTGAGAAAGAAGACTACCAATTTATATAGCGGTAGTATATCCTATTCGTTCCCGTGATATACTATATTTGATAGGTATATAGTTATACGACCGGATTACGTAACCCCCTGTCTCTCTCCTATATTAAATAGTATACAAAACCTAATACTCCTCGTTAGGGGGTTCTACCGGCATATACGACGCTAGTGACTATGAAATACTCTAGTACCTACTATAACTAGTATACGTAGTATATAAGTAAAGATAATAACTCGAGGAATTAACTACCTCCTCTATAATTTAGCGGTTAATATCCATCCTTCCGTTAGTCTACCCTTAGCCGTAACGGCTTCTACGGAGGTTATATACATCGTTATTTATCCTTCGCTATGCGATGCGATGCCCGCCTCGGCCGCGCCTATCTAGCCGGCTATCCTCTCCCTCCTAAGCTAACTTCGAAGCCCCCTCGCCGGTTATTAGTTACCGCCACCCGTTTACCTAGTGTACGCGGGTAGTAGTTCCGACGGGATTCTTATATCGTGACTAGGAGTAAACGGCTCTCTTGACCTTTGTTTACGGCGTATAGGATAGTATATCCCCGTGATTCCTGATCTAGGAATACTAAATCTAACGCTTTACTATCCGGTTGGATCCTCTCTTTAACTAGCTATCGAGGTTGGTAGTAGAGGTAGTACTCTTAGTTCCTACGACGGTTATAGTGTCTAACTTCTCGTTACTAGATCTTATTTATCGTAAGCACGCGGTTTTGCTGCTTTAATAGCGTTAAATACTCTCTACCTAACAACCTTAGTCGAGGGGCCTAGACCCGCTAGAAAATAGACTATTATTAACTCCCTACGATCTAGTCGTATCTCTACTTCAATTGGGGTATTCGGGATCTAAGTAACTTTCGATCGTTTTAACGGGACTAAAGGTTTTAGGCGATTTGCAGGCGGTCCAAAGTTTAGTAGGGAAATTAGTCTCGTATTATCTTCGCTATCTAAGTCTTTAGCCAAACTTTAGAGGACTAGTAGGACTAGAATTGGTTCCTAACCCCCTTCTCGACGTGTATCGGGGGATATGTTGTTGAGGAGCTAATAGGCGATATATTCGATTCTATTAATATCGTCGGTATAAGTCCTAGCCTCTCTATATTACTCTACTATAGGTGATAGATATAGGCTGAATCGAGAGAACTTATCTACTATAATATACCGGCGTACCCAATTTCGTAGTTCGGTCAATTCGTAATCTGCCTAGACTAACCTCCTAAGCCTCGTTAATTTCTTATACTACGTTCGGTACGCGCTTCGTATCGACGCAAAAAGCGAGTATCTATCTTAGTATTCTCGCAGGTTATGGATTTGAACCCTATAGTCTACAATTTCTATATCTTTTAGGACTTTTAGGTAGTTAATTTCAAGACTTTGCGCTGCGTCGTCCACCTACTTAAAGGCCTGATTAATTATATAATACGGCGCTACCTAATTGCTAATATACTCTGCTGTATATCGTTCGGCTATACTAAATAAGAGGACTTGTTAGAGTACTATAATTACCGAAAGTTGGTCCGGCTATAGGAACTTTTCTAGTTTTAGTATAACTAGTACTCCCTTTCTTCTACGTTAGTAATTCGAAGCTAGAGCAGTCCAAACTCCATAGAATAGGTATCGGAATCGGTTATAAATTCTTACGAAGAGCTCTCTAGGACAGCGAGGCGCTATACTATAAACCTTTAAAGGACTCCTACGAGCGTAGGCTAAGACTTAGCCAGTACTTTCCGGCGTTCTCTCGCGTTATTATACCATTTCTGCAGTTTATATATAGAATCGTAGCTGTAGTAGGAGTTGTAGATATACCCTACCGTAAGCTTAATATATTAGTAATAACCCGACGTTCTACTAGTTGCGCGTCGTCGTATTAGAAGAGTACCCTACTATAGTATATAGTACTATATTCCGCGACCTTGTAGGCGGCTACCCTCCTCCGATAACTATAACCGGAATATTAGTAGTCCCCGAGTCTCCCCCTTCTAAATAACTCTTTTCACCAATGTCACGTGCAGGAACCAAATAGATTAGACGCTACCGTTATCGAGTTTATATTTTCTATACTAGACTATATCTAGTAACTCCTAGCAACTCCTAGTAACTCCTAGTAACTCCTAGTAACTCCTAGTAACTCCTAGTAACTCCTACGCCCTAGACCAAATTCGGCTCCGCCTTATTTACTACCCTACGACCTAATTAATAGCCTAGCTATCGATCGACTTACTTATTAAACTTACCGAATCTAACTTCCGGCAACTCCTCTACTAATTAAACCTCCTAATTCCCGACCGCCCAAAAACATATAATAGTAGCTAGGAGATACCGTAGTGCGGCTAGACCAAGTAGCTTTTCTATAGTAACTCCCAGCTATATACGCCCGTTTATAGCCGTAATCAAGAGGGTAGAGGGTAACCTAACAAGAGGGAGTCTAATGTATATATAGCTAGAAAAATAACTATCCCCGTACGCAAAATCCACTCGGCTTTATAGAGCTAGAGAGCCAACGAAGTCATACAAAAGTAACTAGAAAAGAAGATATCTAGAACGGATATACCGGTCGCAGGAGGTAGATAATATAACCTTTATCTTATATACCGTAGGGAGACTAAGAGCAGGATTGACGGCTATAATATCGATAGCTATAAAATTATAGTAATATATCTAACAAGCCTCTATGAAAGCCAAACGAAGTCTTAGACGTAATATTAATAGACGAAAGTTATCGAATCTATAACCTGCCTCCTAGGTCCTAACCTTATATACTAGGTAAAGCTCGTAACCTCCTAGCGACAAACTAGAACGAGATGAAGAAAAGGGATATACTAAGAACTATATTAGAAAGCGTAAAGAAATAAGGCTAAAGATTAGTCTACGTCCTTAAGACATATTCTCCGCAGCCGTGAATAATAATAAAGTTAGCTTAGGTTTAATAAACTAATATCTAGGCAATAGCCGCCGTCAACGACCGTAGTATCTGACGGGCAAAAAAGAGGAAAGGGACTAGAAGGTAGTTAGTATATTATATCTCGTCCCCTTAGGCTATATCTAGCTGAAACTCTTATATTGCTCGTTATCTAACTAAATCTTTAGGCAAGCTTATCGGAGTTTAGTTATAGAAAGAGGACGGGATAGAGGTCTAAATAAGAGTAATTATACTAGATATCCTCGAAGCCCTATCCCTTCCGTTCTAAGGCGAGAGAATATAGCGGTCGTAGGCCCGCTCGTCTCGTATCGCTACCAACCTCTTTTCTAGAGCCCTAGCTTTGCGGACTTACTATTCCTTTAAGTAGCTAAGGCCCCTACCAAAGTTACCTAACTACTACAATTCGGCGCTATAATTTTGTAGCGTAAATACTTACGGGCACGAGTTCAATATAATTATACTATTAATATAATTATACTATCAATATAATTATACTATTAACGTAATAAATAGTAGCTGAAGAGCTAGCTAACAAAGAATTCTACTATTTAAGTCCCTAAAAACACGTCCCAAACCGAACATCGCCTATTAACGCCGGTACCGCTTCGATTCCGCCTTCTTTACTTTTACCTATAGTTTCGAACTTTATCTTACGTACCCCCAATAACCTTTTGTCGCACGCCGTACCTCCTTATTTCCTACGTCGTCAATATCAGCCTAGTCTACGACTTAGTAGAGCCCTACGCTTAAACGGTAAGAGCTAAATAATCCTATAAATATTAGCTATTAATAAGTTAACGTCTCTAGCGTATACGTACGATAGAATCTAAGATAGAAAACTAGTATCTATATCTCGACGAGCTCTTCGTGCTACCCTCTTCGACAACCGTCTAGACGGATACAGCTCTCTCGGACTAGTAGACGGGAGTCGTCGGTATATACAAACCTACTAACGACTAGTATACCGATTTACTCGGTATACTAGTTCTAGAAATAGAAACTATTCGTAAGATCCTCGCTATATAGCTTCCTAGTTAGGGCGAAACGACATTGATAGAGCCTATAGTTTCTTACTATTTCTCCGTATTAATAGAATTCCTAGCTACCCGGCGGCACTTACCTCTTACCCCCGGCTACTATACGATAGTCGATCCGAATACGAAACTTATCCGAGACGTATTACTCAAACTAGCGACACGAGAGAAAACATTATACAATAAGAGAATGAACCGAAAGTAGGGGAAAAGAAATATTAGGTAAAGAAGTTCCGCAAGATTCTAATCTATAGGTAATACCAACGGTTCTATAGAAATCGGTAGTTATCCCCCCGCGCTTTCCCCTCCTCGATTCTCCGAAAAACCCTATACTATTATATCTTTAGTAACTAGTTCCGAGATCTTGCTCCGCCCCGCTTAGCTACCTTATCCTCCAACCCTAGCCCCCCGTACTCCCATAGAGCCTAAGGTATTATGGATTTATCTAGTAACCGTAGAAACGAACGGTACTATATCTACTATTATTAAGTACCCTTATAGAATACTTATTCCCGCGAGGTAATAAGACCTAGGTCTCCTCAATATTACGTATAAGAGATTGATTAGAGTAGCGAAAATATAGTACCCAGATTTTAAATCTACCTATAAAGCTTAGTATTTGACCCTCTACCTACTACTATTAGGTAAGAATAGTATTTCGACGACTCTTTATAACTAGCTTGGTCGACTGAGCGTTGAGGCCGTAAAGCGTAGCGATTACTCGATTTTCTTTAACGTTGCGCCTTCTAACTAGACCTAGATACGAGCCGTAGATCCTACTACTACTCCTTCTACCCTATATCCAATACCCCTCGCATACAGCCACGCCGTGAAACGGTATTCGAAACTTCTAAACCTCAAGCTATACTTGCTCGAATACTTCTATATCGGTACTACTAATACTCGTCGTAACGATACGTTTTCCAACGTCGCTAAGCGTTTATATAATACGTAGAACGAGCCTTTATCCTCTACGGACGCTTCCTATAGGAAACGTATACGTCCCTACGGCGATCTAGACGACCAAACTCCTAGAAAGCTGTAAAAGGTATACTATACCGCCTTAGTAACGGATCAAGCCTTAGCTGTCGTCGAGTGTTTATACCTAGAAGATAGTAGCTAAGTACCGCTGCGGAAGTCGAATATACCGGTCCCCTATATATATAGTTAAACTCCTACCACGGGCGCCCTCGACGAACCAACCTTTACCGCTACCGTAGACGCCGAAGGGGAGGAGGAGGCGTCCGAATTCGATAATATAATATCCTACTTCGAGCGAGTAAAAGGCTTACGAATGGACCTAATACTAGAAAAGGTAGGGGATCTCCTCGCGCCCTAATAGGACTACTAGATCGACCTTCTTAATAGCCTTAAGAATGAAGAGTATTCGGCGCTTACTACCTATACTCTCTTTAAGTACCTTGGATTAGTAGTCTAGGCTAACGTTAAGGCCGTAATAGGGCTAGACCCCCTCGACTATCGTTAATTCTATATCCCTTAAATAAGGAAGGTCTATCTACGCATATCGAGGATAATTAATATCCAGCCCTATTAACTGATGTTCCTTATAATAGCCTTGAAGGTAACGGACTATTATAATACTATCTTCCTATTCGACGTTATAGGTTCTAGCAAGACCTTTATAGTACTATTGTTTATATACGTACTGCACCTAATTAGTAAACTCCGCGAGAATATAGCCGATACGCCACACCGTAAGAATTATAAGGGTCTATACGCCAAAATGCCTACTATTTGCGAATAGTAGCCTTTTACCCGATATATATACGAAGATAGTTGTCCTAACTTTCTTAAATATCCTTAGTATAGCCTTACTAGATACAACTTACTCGAATACCCCCTAGAGACGCTTAGTATATTCTTACGTAACTATAACTACTTCTTCTTATTAAGGGCTAGTACCAACGCATAACGTAATTACTTACTTAAGTTTATCTATATATTCAATACTAAGGTCCTAGGCGCAGATAGCTCTGAAAAGTCCTAGAAGGAGCTCAATATCAAATACTATACGCAACGTAAATATATAAAGCGATTGTCTTAGTCTGAGCCTAGACGACCTATAATATCGGCTAACCTAAGCTAATACGTTATTCTTACTACCCCGGTATACGCAAGATCCTCTTTCGCGAAGACTATCCTATTTCCCGAAGTAAAAGGTAAGTCGATTAATCCTAGGCCCCTTAATACCGATATAAACCTTATCTTTATAGACGAATATTATAAAATTAATAATGCGACAACGCAACACTATAAGTCTACTAGAGAATTGCTTAAAGATTCTAAAGGAGACCGTATAATATTCTACGTATTAGGAATATCTGCCCCCAAAGGTATTAAAAGCCTAGAAGGCGTATTAGGGCACTTTCGTCTACGGTAGAAGGAGATCTAGAAATCCCTCGAAGGTATTCGAGTAGAAAACGCGCGCCGAAATATACCCGAAGATCCTAACGTCCGCACCCGTATTTAACTTTTAGATAATATTTTGGCTAATACCGATCCTTCTATTACTAACGATTATAACAAACTTATACGGGCGTCGATAGGCTATAAGAGTAGATACCCGGGCGAGGGGCGTAATCTAGCGCTCTATACGAAACTCGAAATACTCCGTTCTCGCTTCAACTAAGTAGTTATGCTAATATAGCGACAGATAACCGAATAGAGTATATAGTAAGGCGAGAAGATTCTCAAGTTACTAAGGAAGAAGATGTATAAGATATACGTATAAACGAACCTAGCCTATCTTTACTATACTAAGCAACTCGACTACGATTGCTACAAGGCCTTTATCAAGCTAGCCGTAGAATTTAAAGATAGAACCCTCGGTATAATTGACTTTAAAAAAAAAAAAGGTATTTTTATCTTAAAGCGAGCGATCGCCCTTATACCGTACCTCGCCGCGATATTAGTAGACTCCCGTAAATAGACTAACTAGAACGCGGAAACCGTTAAACCAATATTAAAGGACCTCGAAGCGCTAGACGGGTAGTAGATTACCTAGGTCCAAAATAACGATCGTACTAAACTTAATAAAATCCCAAATACCCTTAGACTTATCTTAAGAAACTTGAAGTAGTTAAGTATATTAGGTAATCGGCTCTAGGTCGCTATTATATACTATAGTATACGGCTGGCCAAATGGAATAAACTCCCTCCTAAACGACGTCTATCGAAACTTCCGCCTAAAGTACTTATTACTTACGAAAAACCGGTAATCGCCTTCGTAGTCTATCTTATTTTCGCCACGTACTTTGGTATAGACGAAGTATTATTCTACTATACCGATATAAGTCAAGGCCAACGGAAGCGCTCCCGGGATCTATTCGAGGAATTATAGTAAGTCGACCCTATAATAGGCAAGGCTATACCCCGCCCCGCAACCTATCCGAAGATTATAATCGGTACTATCTAATTACTATCCTATAGATACAACTTATTCTGCGCAATATATATTTACTCTCTCGAGGTTATTTATAATAAAACCCTCGAACGCTAACTCTCCTCCCGTCCTGTACGTATTAGCGCGCCCTTAGACGCTATAGTCGTGTTTATATTATTCTACAATCGTAACCTGAAATTTGAGTCGCGAGTCCTCAATATTACGTTAGTCCGCGAATTCTACGATAATAGCTACGATAGCGCCCGATATATCCTTATAGACGGTTCCGCGACTTAAAATGCAATTATTATTCCTAGTAGTAATAAGAGCGATAACTAGTTACTAATACCCGAGGTAAGCTACTCCTCCCTTCCTATACTAGTATATACTAACTAAAGAATATAGGCAGCTCTATATTTACCTAGGTACCTATAAGACCTTTTACCTACTAGCGTATACCTCCCCGGCAAAAACAAACTACAAAATGCAAAAAACGTAGTATAAGTGAAAAGAATAAATATCCCGACGCCGCCGGTTTATCCAATTAGAGGATCGGAGGATATAGCTATATCTAACCGCTAGGATAGGTTCGAAGTTATTCTATAGGGTCGTTCGATTAGGGTAATATAGCTTGGGGATAGACTATAATAGGAATATAGGTTTTTTAATAGTTATAAATCTTCTATATATACTAATTCCCTCCTTCAACCTCTATCTCTTATACTCGCCTACCTATTATTTCCTAAACGTGACTATTACCCTTCTTAAGAATACTTAATAAAGACTTCCTAGCCAAACCTTAACTATCCTAATTAGAGATTGGAACTCCCGACTAGTAGTAATTCGTAGTAATTAAATATCGGCACCGATAATTAATTCGGTAGTCTACTATAGTATATACCTAATCCTATCAGTTCTATCTATAGTAGCGACCTAATATAATAAATACCTAATTACTAGTCAATTCTCGTACTAATAACCGCAGAGTTACTACCTACCCCGAAACCTATAGATACGGATACCCCTCGCCCGCCCTCCAAAATATTTTACCTTATTACGACGAGAACGATACAAGCCGTTAACGACCGTTTAACTCCGCGAAACCTAATAGTTTGCTCTCTTATTCGTCTATCAAATATACGTAGGGTTACTAACGTCTAGTTAAAGATACCCCTTGACGACCTCGCTGCCAAAGACTAGAGCAAAAAGCGCCTTATAAGTAACGACAAGATAGAGGATAACGATACCGAGACCGTTTAGCAGCCTCACGCCTAGGAATCCTCCCGAGCTACTACTACCGAAGCTACTACGACTACTCTCCGCGTTATATTAGCTACTACGAAGTAGAAGAAGGCTGAATTAGAAGCTATAAAGTTAGAGATCGAGAAGCGCAAGGTTGAGCTAGCCGAGGCGAAGAAAAATAAGCGGAAAAAGGAGCGGGACCTTACGATTAAGAGGAAGAATTAGAGCGTAGGCGATAACCTAGTACCTCGAAAGAGGACTATTAAGAATAGCGAGAGGGCGGATACTTTTAAGAGAAAGAAGAGGGTAGTAACGGGGTCTAGTAGTATTAACTAGGCAGTAATAGGAGGCGTAATAAAGGAGACAATTACTACTTTCTTATCAATATTAAAGACGGAGGCTCGTTTGGGGCTTAGGGTACCTTCTATAGCGCTAGATAGGGCCTTTTACCTTACTAATAAACACTTCAAGAAGCTAGATAACAAGCTATTTTTTAAGTTGATAACGTAGTTGCGGCAAGGTCAAAACGCGGAGGTATTCTACTCTACTTATCCTAATAAGCGTTATTACTTCGTTAAATAGCTACTAGGGATTGAGCAGCTAGAGAAGAAGATAGAACCTAAGGGTAAGAGTAAGGGAAGCGATAGTAGTAAGGGCGACGAGGCTAACAAAGATTAAGAAGAGATATCCTCTATATTTTCTTAGGGGTCTTATATATAACCTACTATTTTCTCGGGACTTGACTTTGGCTTTAACGTAATAGCCGCTATAAATCTCCGTTAGTAATAAAACTCAGCCTATAATAAATCTTAGCTTGTTACGCCCAGTTCTAAGTCCCTCTATACGTAGGAGTTAGTCGGAGTTTAAGTCTATAATAAAGCCTAGTCCGTAATAGATCTTAGTCCGTAATAAATCTCAGTCTATAATACTCAGTTCGAAGTCCCTCCGTGCGCAGGAGTTGGTTTTACTTAGTAGGAGTCCTAGTCGGTAATAATTCTTAGTCTATAATTAGTCTCGGCTCGATCGAGTCGTAGAAATTTATATCCCCGTCTATAATAAGTCTTAGCTCAATCTAGGCGCAGGAGTTCGTATTACTTAGTAGGATATTATAGAATAGTAATTAGCCTATACAAAGATACTTTAGTTAGGCTAACTTACTTAGAGTTAGTCCTAGAGTAATAGCACTACGACCTAGTTCTAGTATATTTAAAAATCCGAGAGATTATCTAAATACAATAGGCTTCTTAGGACAAAAAGGCTATTATCGTCGCGTAATAATAGCTATACTAAGCCGACTTTGGTATCTGGTCCTAATAAGTCCCGCTATCTCCTACTCTCTCTCCCCGTTCCTCTCTTACTTACTTACTATAACCCGTACCTATACCCCGCCCTTACTACTATGCCTCCCCTCGGTCCCTACGGGACCTTTATTAACTTCTTCGACGCTTTCTTCGCCGGTACTAAGGCGCTCCCTTATAGGGCTTTAAGACCGCGCCCTAGCTAGTAAGTCTACTCTACTTCTCTTACTTAAAACTATTTAGAGTGACCCTACTTTAAAAAAGTTAGCCGCTTTAAAAAGGTTAAAGTGAGCCCGCTATACAATACTAATAGTAATATAGATCTGTTCCGCGTCGTATCTACCGCTACTTTTGCTCTCGCTCTAGTCTATCGCCTACTCCGCCTACTCTACCTATACTATCTATAGTTCCTCTGCCGGTCCTATAGCGTCGTCGGCTTCTTCTTAGGCCTCCTCGGCTATTCCCGTTTATCCCTGCGGAGCTATAAGTTTACTATTCTTTTTCTCCTAGATATATACTAACTATTTATTAGGCTACCGCCGATACCTTCGCCCCCGGGCTCTCCTTTGCGTCTAGCCTCTCCCGTCTATTCTCCTCCGGCCTCTCCTATCTATTCTCCTCTAGCCTCTCCTCTCTACTCTCCCCCGGCGTCTCCTAGTTTTAGTAGAGGTAGTAATAATAGTCTCGACGCCTAGGACGGCGACGACGACGTTGATATAGGCGGTATATAAGTTCTACCAACTCCTACTTATCAAAACCCAAGATTAATATTAAATAGGGATCTAAACGATTTTACCCCGTCCCGGAGCCCGACCCCCTACCCTACTATCTCGCCTACTGCCTCGCCTACTACCTCGCCTACTATCTTACCTACTACCGTCTTGCCTACTACCGTCTTACCTACTACCGTCTTACCTACTACCGTCTTACCTACTACTATCCTACCTACGCCGTCTATCTTACCTGCGCCGTCTATCTTACCTACGCCGTCTATCTTACCTGCGCCGTCTATCTTGCCCGCGCTATCTATCTTGCCCGCGCTATCTATCTTGCCCGCGCTATCTATCCTACCCGCGGCTCCTACCGTCGCCGCTCCCTCTACCCCTCTACGTTCTTGCGCGTCGTAAGACGTAGCGCAACTAGCTCCTTCCGTCCGGATCCCCTAGTATTAGACGAATAACGGTCGCGTCGTACCGCTATACTAGCTAATCGTCCGGGGGTAGTAGTTTCTTAAGGAGGAGGATTTAGAGTTACTAACCAAGAACCGTCGTGCTATAGTAGGCCATGTAGGCCGTATTATAGAGACGGAGCTTAGGGAGCCGAGCGCTAAGCCGTACAACTACTATCGTAATAAAAATATAGAGTACTAGGTCTACTCGAAGGGGGGTAAATATTAGGTATCGAAGCCCGGTAGCGCTTACGCTCGCTATCGGTTCTTTACTATAAAGGGAGGCTACAAGCTCTCTTTACGAATACTAGCTAAAAAGGGCCCTCCGCTACTACTAGGGCCTAGTCCTAGAGCTATAGGATCTAATATCCCTATGCATCTACGGGGACCGCCTGGTGCAGGTAGTAGTAGTATCGCGGCGTAGTAATCTCTAGGGATAGGTGTTTCTCTACTACGTTCTTATTTTTTCTATATAGCTATATATATTAGTATAGCTGAGACTTTTATCCTTCGAACTTAGCTATTTCGATCTCGTTTGCGGTCGCTATTATCCTAGAACGGTATATCTATAAGGCAAACCCTTCGTACGTATATCGCTTCGACCTAGTTATATACTATCTTGTCTTATAAGGGCGCTATTTCAAGGTATTTATCCTCTTCTATCTATTTCTATATACTTTGTATATAGGATTTAGGCTTTTTATATTGAACTTCGTAGTCGGTTTACGCTAGGCTAGGCTGCGCTTTCTTTCGATCGATTTACAGGCTCATTTGGGAGAGGTTCCTATACTATAAGTATATTCTAATCTATACCTTTCTATCGTAAAATTCGATTAGAAGAGAAGATAGTAACTACTAGATAATAGGGATAAATATAGAAGGACGATAGTTAATAGGATACGGTCGCGTATACTAAGAATTATAATCCTACCGTTCTTTTCCCGAAGCTAACCTAAAAAGGAGAGTAGGAGTTGGTAGGACTTTCTAAATTACGTATAGATTACTTTACCTAATCATAATATTTTTATCCCGAGGTTAAAAATGGTAGAAGAATCCGCCGTACTAAACTATCTACTATTACCTCAATACTAAATCCGCTAATAAAGTATCTATATATAGGTCCTTAAGAGTCTTCGCTCTAATTCTGCTAACGAAGTATCCGAATAAGAGTTAACGCGTCTCGCTCTAAATCCGCTAACGGAGTATCTATATAAGAGTCCTTAGGTTTCTTCGCTCCAAACCTACCAACGAAGTATCCGAATAAGAGTTAACGCGTCTCGCTCTAGATCCGCCAACGAAGTATCTATATAAGAGTTATTAGGATTCTTCGCTCTAAATCTACTAACGAAGCGTCCGAAGAAGAGTTAACGTATCTCGCTCTAAATCCGCTAACGAAGTATCTATATAAGAGTTATTAGGATACTTCGCTCTAAATCTACTAACGAAGTATCCGAATAAGAGTTAACGCGTCCCTAAAAGCGTATAGTATAACTATAGGAGATGGAAGGAGTTCGTAGTTAACGCGTTAGTATTAAACGAGTCGCGGAAAGGTACCTATAGAGATAAGCGAAGAGGTAAATAGGCTCCGAAACGAGCAAGTACAATCTAAAGCGAAAAGCGTACCGTATAACTATAGGAGATAGAAGGAGTTCGTAAGGTCCTAGGCGAGAATCGACTAAAGAAGTATCCGAATAAGAGTTAATACGTCCCTAAAAGCGTACGACGTCTATTAAAAGCGTACGACGTCTATTAAAAGCGTACGACGTCTATTAAAACCGAAGAAGCGCTAAACCTAGAAGCCTTAACGAGAGACGAGCTTATTAGAAGAATTAAGAACTTGGAAACGTCGTTGGTATAGCTTAATAGAAGAATTAAGAACTTGGAAACGTCGTTGGTATACGAGGAAGAGAGGGGACTATAGGAGATAGAAGGAGTTCGTAGTTAACGTATTAGAATTGAACGATATAGAGATAAGCGAAGAGGTAAATAGGCTCCGAAACGGGCAAGTATAGTATAGTATAACTGTAGAAGATAGAAGGAGTTCGTAAGGTACGCGTTAGAATTGAACGATATAGAGATAAGCGAAGAGGTGAATAGGCTCCGAAATAAGTAAGTATAAGATAGTATAACTATAGGAGATAGAAGGAGTTCGTAGTTAACGCGTTAGAATTAAACGAGTCGCGGAGGAGAGATCCAGCAACGCAGCTACTAGCGGTAGTAGGAACTATTATCTATTATCTATTCTCTATTATCTAGTAGCGCAGAGAAGAGATATAAAAAAGTAGCTACTAGTAGTAGTAGGAACTATTATCTATTGTCTATTCTCTATTGTCTAGTAGCGTAGAGAAGAGATATAACAAAGTAGCTACTAGTAGTAGTAGGAACTATTATCTAGTAAAGTAGAGAAGAGATCTGACAAAGCAGCTACTAGTAGTAGTAGGAACTATCGTATAGATACTAGTACTAGTTATAGTTATAGTAGGAGCTAGGAGAAAGATAGCGATCTTTGTTAGAGCTATATTATTTTGCTTATATAGTATAAATTCAAGGGCGGCGCGTGAGTTAGAGGATATAAATAGTAATCTTTATTAGGGCTATATTGTTTCGCCTATATAGTATAAATCCAAGGGCGGCGTATAAGTTGGATTCGACGGATAGCGATCTTTATTAGAGCTGTATTATTTTGCTTTAGTATAAAGCTAAAGGCGGCGTAGGAGTCGGTAGGAGAAGAACTACGATCTATTAGAGCTATATTATTTTACTCTAGTATAAAGCCAAAGGCGGCGTAGGAGTTAGTAGGAGAAGAATAGCGATCTATTAGAGCTATATTATTTTGCTTTAGTATAAAGCCAAAGGCGGCGTAGGAGTTAGTAGGAGAAGAATAGCGATCTTCGTTAGAGCTATATTAGTTTACCTCTTTACGCACCCGAAACTATAGGAGTTGGTAGGAGAAAGACGTAGCTAGTTTACGACGTATCTTAGAGCGGTAGGAGTTCGTAGGAGAAAGACATAGTCGGTTTACCGCGTATCTTAAGGCGGAGTAGGTTTGCAAGACGATAGGAACGGAAGGTATATATATAGGAGTTAATTAGAGATAGTAAGATCGTAGGAGTAGTATCTATATAGCTAAGTCTACCTAATTAATCAGCTGCTTATCTTATTCTTGTTCGTTAACTAGCCTACTATTAATATCCGCAAATCTATCGTCCTCGTCGAGATTAATACGTTAGGGTAGGAGTACCATACCTAGTATATAAATATATTGGTTGTTAAAGTCTTAGACTTTCTCCGCAATCGCCGCAATACCTTCCGCCTTAGTATTAATAGACAAGAAGATAGAATTAGTCTTAAAGTTTGAAAGGACTTAAGGCGCTCGGGGTTCTATAAGACTATACTAGAAGATAATACGGGCGAGAGAGAAGATATCGCGACTGACGTCTATAGTAGTATAGGCCCCGGAGATAGGCTAACCGAATATCTCCTTAATCTTCCGACGCAATAATACTACCTAGGTATTAGCGAGACATATACGATCGAAGATAATATAGGTATCGTAGGTTGAGTTCTTAAAGTTCCGTAACGATATAGCTATAGCGAAGTTTATATATTCGAGGCCAAGATTAACTAGTTTGAATATAGTATACCGCCCGGGCCGGTTGACGAGACTAGATACGAGGATAGTACGTTATAGTTCTAGAGTACTAATAAATACGTAGCGAAATATAGCGCTACGAGTTTAGATATAGCGCTACGAGTTTGAAAAGGGAAATACGTAGCGAAATATAGCGCTACGAGTTTGGATATAGCGCTAATACCGTAACTTCGTTAACGTTGTCTTTAATATACTCGACGACTAAATTACCGTATTAGTACTTTAATAAAGCCCCGTTCTACCCTTTCAACCCTCGCTATAATATATACGCGTATAGTCTAGCTTCAACCTATTACTAGTATCGAAATCGGCCGTGGACTCTGTGGCTTAGTAGTTTCAAAGGTCTCCTAGCGTTTAACGCAGGACGCTAAAAAAACTCTAATACTAGTATAGACGTACGAATAGTTAAGTATCCCTACTCCCGAGGAGATATCTCTAGTAAAGGGTCGTCTCCTTTTTAATATTCTCTAAAGCTTTCTTTTTTTACTCTTACTATTGCCTTAGATCGTAGTATTATTAGCACGTGCGTAGCTCCCAAACCGTATAGAATAGGTAGGCTGTCTCTCTCTCTCCTATATATAGTATAGCCAAATAGGATATCTTTAGCTCCTATAGAAGGACTATAATTTAGTATCTACGGTATAGCCAAATAGGATATCTTTAGCCCTTATAGAAGGATAATAAATTACTCCTACTCTATAGCCCGATAGGACATCTTCAGCTCCTATAGAGGGACTATAAGGACTATAAACCAAGGCAGCTCTAAGAAAAATTGTATAGGCTATATACGATCTTAAGTAACTCTAATAGCTACTCCTATAGAGGTACTATAAGGACGGTAAACTAATACAGCTCGAATAAAAACCGCGTATACTATATACGATCTAGAGCAACGTATGTAGCTTAAGCAAACTAATATAGCTCTACTAAAAAGTTAAATAGAGACTACCGAGACTACTCTAGCTCTATCTACTAGCTCGTTATACGTTAAATAATACCTACCGTAGAGACTAGTATAGTTACTAACTAGCTCATCGTACGTCAATTGGAGGCTGCTATAGAGTGAAGCTACTAACGTATATACGCTAGGCGGACTTAGAAGAGGCGTAAAAGATAGAGCTAGGGCTCGGGTACTACTAATACTAAAGATCTTACAGACCGTAAAGGATAGAGTAGGGGAAAAGACTACCGCTAATACTAAAGATCTTGCGGACCGTAGAGTCTATTGTCTCTCCTTAGTAATAGAAGATCCTCTAAAAGATAGAGATAGGGAGTAGGCTACTACCGATACTAAAGATCTTGTAGACCGTAGAGTCTATTATCTCTCCTTAGTACTAGAAGATCCTCCGTAGAGTCTATTATCTCTTCTTAGAGCTAGAAGAGTCTTCGTACGGTAGGACCTAGTATATTTCTAATATACGTCGTACTCACGTTCGCCGAGAGGCGCAATATACGCTTATCTATTCTATACGTTCTAAAGGGGGCCGATTAGTTCCTATAGCAACCTTTACTTTATTCTTAACTATACGATTAAGGAATACGGCGCTCCCAACCCGAAAGCAATACTAGAAAATTATAATTTTTGTAGATAGTCGGACTCGAATTACTAAAGCTGCGTCCGCCCTTTAGAACGATCTCGACTTAATAAGGTCTTTAGAGCTATAACCCGATACTTACTAAGTAGGTACTCTAGGTATTCCACGGCTAGGTAGCTAAGCTATTAACGCGTTAGGAGGGCTATAACGTCTTCTCGGTAGATTTAAGCCGTACGACAAGGACTAGGTACGTTTATACGTTTAATAACTATACCGGGTATAGGGGTTAAGTTTACTATAAAATAGTAATCCAACCTAAACTTCCTCTATCTCTTCTCTATAATAATAATAGTCAAACTCTCTTCTAAAGTTTCTAACTTTCTCTACCTTTTCTAACCTTCCTTAACCTTTAGTCCTACCTTATACTATATCTTTCCTAACTTCCCTCTCTACTACCGTTACCTACCTTCTAGTATAACCCACGGCCGAATCTTCTACAATTCCTACCTTTCTCAATCTAGTACGACCTTCGAGAGTCTCTTTCGACTATCCCGGTAAGTCCTATACTACAAATTATATACTCGTACTAATTTAATAAAGTCCGCTCGTCTAAATACCTCCCGTTGTTGCCTAGTCTACTTAATCTAGGCCGGTAATCGCTACCTACTATACCAATTACGCCCTATTGTACCGCGAGTCGTACTTCTATAGATTAATCGAATTCTCGGCTCTCCTAGAGCGCGTCGGTCTACGTCCGGGTAGTAACAGTACCGCTAGTATTCTCGACGTCGGATGCGCCGATAGTTAGTTCCTTTAGATAGCCCGATAATATATATCCGGTCGCCTTATTAGGATTAATAATACTCCGGGAATAATCGATCGTGCTCGTATTTAGACGGTAGGGCTTTAGGGTATTAACTTCTTCTTGCGAGATATCGACGAGCTGATCGATATCGAGCTCTATACGTTTCTTACTAGAGTAGACCTCCCCCCGGGATAGTATTACGATATTATCGTTCTTATAAATATACTCCCTTACTATTAAGGTCGTGAAGCCGCTATTCTTAGGCGCCTCCGATACGCTATTCGACGAGGTAGATATTTTATCTTCTCCTATACTTCTCCTACTCCTATTCTTGGTTCTATTACTCAGGCTTAGCTACCCGAACCTAGCTATATACCTGAAATCTTTAGTATAGTAGCGTACGCTCTCTAATTATTAGTTGTAGAGGTTACTACCTAAGCTTCTAACTTTGTCCTTAGCGCTATACCTAATTTCGAAGTCGTCTTTAATCAGGACTGTACTCATTTGGACTCGCGAGTATTAGCGCTACGACGAGGCCCTTATAGTTAGTAGTATACCGCTCTTACGCTTCCTATACCTCCTAGGCGCGTACTATATGATTTTATAGAGGCTATATATTAGTTTCTCTAGAACGACTATGAGCTAACCCGGATACGAATACTAGATAGTACTAATCGGCTTTAGCTAGCTCGGTACCGCTAGATATTTACCCTTAGTAGTAACTAGGTTCTCTAGCGCTTGCGATAATAGTCTAGTAAAGAGTTCCTAGCTATACGTCGGTAGCAAAACGAGGCGCGGGACTACTACTCTAATTATCGCGATATTATAGTATTCTATATTATATAGCGAGGTTAGGATACTAGACCTTCCCTACGTTCTTCCTAAAACCTCTTTATATACTTAGATACAAAATTGGCTCCCTAATACCTAGGTCGTTAGAGGTAATAAATCTCTTATTCTCCTCTTTTTTCTTTCTAGGCTTCTCGATTTCAAAATGCCTAATCCCCTACTACTTATTCGAATTTAATAATCCTCTTTTAGACTTTATTTTAGCCCTCCTTTATATACGCTCTATTCTAAATCGGAGAGCCTTTTTCTTTTAGTTAGATATCGGTAAGCGGAGGGTATAGTTGAAAAGTATATACTTAATTAATAAAAGGGCTAGTTTGGGGACTTTAAGTATTATTCTTTAGAGATAGTAAATTACTTTAGTTATTTATATTACTAGTATATATATATATACGTATATATATACGTAAGTTCCTAAGGTACTATCTTAGATATTACCGTATCTATCGCGTCGCGTTTGACGAAATTTAGTAGTTAGGTAGTACCCTTTCCTTAAAAATAGGCTCGAGTTATACTTACTTAAGTCTAGGCCGGTTCGTACTACGGTTTATCCTCTATCTAATCTAGTAGTTATTATATAGAATTCGTAGGGCTAGACTTACTAGATTTCTATTAGGTCTAGGTCGGAGTTGGATTAGCGAGCGTAGTTAATCTTTGAAATAGAATAAAGATTTTATATTGTTTCTAACTAGTTTCTATATACTATCCTCTTAAAAAGGGTATTAAGTATTCTTAGGTTCTCGAGTTTCGAGCGTGGAGGGGTAGGTAGTACGCGTAAAGAGTAGGTAGAACCGTAGAAGTATTCGAAGACTAGGGTTTTTAGTATAATAATAAAGGAAATCTCTTAGAATAAAGAGAGAAGACGAAGTATTTATAAAGAGAGAGTTTCTAAGGTTTTAAGCGGGTTTTATTTTTTAAGGTAATATTATTTTCGAAAAATAGGTTTAGATAAATATATTTTTATAATATTATCTTAAAAAGTAATTAGAAAAGTTAAAATCCTAAATTTAGTCTTAAATAGTAGATCTTTATAAGAATAAAATTCCGTTAAATTATTTCTAAATTATCTAGATATTTATTAGGCTAATTAGAGTAAATACTGTTTAGATACGTCGGCGTTGAGGCTTTGGGGGACGAGAAGGAGGGTTACATATCCTAGAAAAGTTTGCCGTGGCTACTTCGGAGCTAACAGGCATCCGTATTCTGTCTCAACATCCCTTGGAATCCCGGTTGATTAATCGTCCATCCATCATCTCATCTCCTGGGCTCTCATTAGTTGAGCCTCTTATTCATCCATAGAATCGAGCTGTACACCGTGAAAGCAATCATAAGGCCAAAAAGTTTATGAATGCCAATATGTCAACCGTGTCAACACGAAGAAGAAGAACGAGGAAAGAATTCTAAAAGCTTATTATCCACGAGCTGCGAAGCACAGCCTTCTCAATGAATGCGCAACACCATCGCGCATCTCCATGGATAGCATCGCAAATAGTACGAATAAATACTCGATGAACATCGAACAATTATCCCACTCACTCCTAACATGCTCCATCTCCAACTCAACAGATCTCAAATTTTTCTAGGAAGAAAAATCGAAAGATGCATGCCGGCGCTGGCTTTAGACAAGCAAACCTGATTCCAGCTCAATATCATTGTTTCTCGCAACTCTTAGCTTCGAGAGTTGTTTCTTACCAGGAAAATGATCAGCATCGATTCCTACTTGATGGTTTCAAGGCAGTAGAAGAGTAGCGTGCATGAGCATAGGCTTCGTGAGCGGCGTAAGGGAACGGTATGAGAGGAGCGTGTGCGGTTCCACAAGCTACAAGCTCGACTTCTTCATCTTTCATGTCTAATTCATGCCACTTGGAAACTATGAAGAGGCCATGAGATAACAGCGTCGAGTGGTTTGGTTTTTTTGTGCAAAAAGAGTTGTTGGGTAATGAGGATGTGAAGTAGAATACTGGTCGTTGAAGAAGGATCGGCAATACATAGTAGAATAACTTCTTAGCCTCTCACAGGGGTTCGCGTCGCATCCGATCGCTCATCAGATGGAAGACACGCCAAGCATATGTGAAAATGCTGGCAGTGATCTCTAGCATATGCGTCGTTCAAGCTTAGTCGTGGGGACTTCTTATTTTGATACGGGCAGACGGTTCTTGCTCAGTCTTTATGGACCATTGCGGAAACCGCTGAAAAGAACATGGGGAATTGATGTAGCATTACAATATGTCCAAAGCATTATATCAAAGCCTATAGCTATGCAGGAAAAGAATGCGTCCGCTGATGCTCAGAAAGTATCATGAAAATGGTTCCAACCTGTTCAAGAAACCCCGAGCACACGCCCACGAAACCTTACATCTGTCTGGGTATCGCGTCTAACAATAAAAGGAACGCCATAGAAAACGCCGTGCCTGCTATGCATGATGTGGAATGACAGAAACCACCCAACAGTATGCGTGTCCAAGAAAATATCGTAATACCGTTAACCTTCCATTTCATGATCCTCCTCTTTGTTCATACATTCCAAACAAAACGAGTCGCTCTCTTCGCCCTGTTCCACGCTACATTTCTTGCAAATCCTCCGGTCCCCACAACTTCCATGACATGTTCGTATACACACAGCACAAGTTCTTTTCTCGCACATATCGCAATCGCTGTAGCGTTCCAGGTCGGTTTTTCGCATGGGCTTTGACGAACAACAACAGCATGCTGCCAACTGTCCTGGTTGATGTATCATGGTAGGTATCACAAGGGAGGCCGATGAGTTGGTCCTCTGTACCGGAACGGCCTTGCGGCGAGTCTTTGTCGGTGGAGGCGTATCGTGCCGTTGACAGGATGCTGAAATGAAGAGATGGTGTTCTTCCTGATCGAGTGGGGGAGAAGGAAGGCTGGTCCCAGGTAAATCGTTTGCGAGACCATCAGTCTTGATAGTCATGGAAGCTTTGCCGACGCGGGATCTGGTGTATATGGTTAGCAGGGGGGAGAGCATGCCGCTTGGAGGTACACACAGAGAGCGGGAGAGGGCGGCGGTTCCATCATCGACGTCGTCCCTCCTCCTTTTCCCTAAGGCGAAGTTGTCATCGAGTAAGATGCGTGTGAAAGCCATGCGGCGATGTGGGTGATCAGGTTGTGCAAGAGATGACGGTTGAAAAAGTTCTGGTGAAATGAACATGGGCGCCTTTTGTATGGTTGTACTTGAGCGAAGGTTTCGTTACGATGTTGGCAACAAGAGATTAGGTGTTAATCTTGTCATGTCATTCTCGTGGATGGTCGACTGTGAAGTTTAAGGGTGAGGTTGGACATCGACGGAAGTTTCCCTGCCGTAAGCCGCCAATGTCCAGGCAGGACCAGGACCAGGCCCAAAACTCGCGCCATCACGCTTCTGCCTGCCGCCGTCAAACCTCGCCTGCCAAGACCTCCTCACCTCTTTCTCCCGTTACTCCTCGAAGAATTCACCCACCCTTGAAGCGCCTGTCGAGGCAAGCGAAGAAAGCCGAGATCTCTCCCCTTCGTCCATACAATTTGGAGCATTATCGCCGACTTTCATCTGAACTAGCCATGATGAAGAGCTAGGAGTCTTTGTGCCCTGAGACGCGTTGACAGCTACTCGCCAGCCCTCTAAATAGCCGTTGGGTTCGACCTGGATTATTGGATCTTCCAGGACAAGACCAGTACTGTTTCGCAGTAGAATTGCTGTAGCGCCCCAATGCGCCTTCTGAGCAGATTGAAGGACAAAGCGTACGAGAGATTCTTATATTCCTCCATTCTCAAGACACTCGAGCAAAGAAACGCGTTGGTCAATTTTGTCACCCACGACTGATGAATCACTCTCGCGGCCCGTTTTAGAGTCCATGACTAGACATGTAGTGATCACAACACTGAGCTTGGCTAGCAAGCTGGTGGTTATGGTAGTTACCAGGGCGGTTATGGTGTTTGGAAAGCGTGATAATTACATGGAAAACTCCTGCGCACAGCGCTTCAATTTAGCGAACTTGGTTATGACAATCTTCCCGCTACGTAGTAGATTACATCTTCTAGCAAACAAAAGAAAGGTGTAATTAGGAGACGAGCAACGACAAAGAGAATAATCAGACAGAGTTCAAAAAAGCTAGATTTTCCTACCAACTCCCTAACCATTATTGACTATACTAATCAACGCACCAATGTCAATCAATGAACCATTCTAAGTCAATTACCATGCTCTTCGTTATATTCCCTCTCCATTATCCTTAGCCTCAGATAAGACTCCCCTTCCCTTCATCCAAAAGGAATCCCCAACAATCCCAAAGCGCTCTAGCCACCACTCAACTACTACTAACGATACCTCTCTCCAAGCAACGCTCGAGGCATGCGATCGTGTCCCCTGGGACAACATCATCGACACCGGCACACATACTAAATGTAGTTTTTCGATCTAGAAGAAGAGCTGATCCAAGTCCGAAGTAAATGCGAGTAGATATATCAAGTCAGAGATAGGAAAGAAGAGTATTATGAAATCTGTCGATAGGGTGCGAAGACTGCTGATATCTATCATACGGGGGGGATATGAGTGGGTGAGGTCGGGTGGAGCCCCAAGCGCGTGGGTTGTGCAAGAATTAAATTATGGAACGAAAGATGGCCTATCCGGCTTGATATATAGAGATGGAAGCTGACGATACCTGGACTGCTAGCGTAGGTAGACTTGTATAGACTAGATAATCAAAATGTAGGATCGTAGGCAGGCCAAGCTTGGTTGATAAAGTAGTCAAGATTAGGACCAATACCTATCTACCGTCTTCTAGTCCGTCTACATACTCTGTATATCCCGCCCGGAGCATGCATTCACAGTCTTCATATTTATGCCACAGCTACACGTCCTACCTGTTTACCTACGTGTTCGCCATATCCGCCTCGATCTTGTCTAACTCGTCCGGGGAGGGCAACGACGTTGGTCCAAAGGACATAGGCAAAAGCTAGAGACCCGATCAGTACATGAATAAATAGAATCCGGGACACGGTACTAAACTTACCTCCTCGAGCGTCTTGATCACGAACCCTCCCTCCCGATCGTACATGACGATGGGTGTGTTCGGTTCACAGAACTCCCGTATGAATTGTCTGCACATGCCACATGGGCTCGCAGGGCTGCCAGGCGGAGAGTTCGTCGCGACCGCAAGGGCCTTTAGGTCGCCGTACCTCAGACCTTGTACGACGGCAGTACCCAAGGCCACCCGCTCGGCGCATGTACCGACGGGATATGCAGCATTTTCGACGTTGGCGCCGATGATGATGTCGGACTGCGAGATCTTGGGGAGGAGGGCACATCCGACTTTGAAGCGGGAGTATGGGCCTACATGGTACATATTAACCCTGTGTAGAACGGTAGACAGGGTAGGGGAGGCGCGGGGAGCTTACAGTACGCCTGCTCTTTGGCTTCAGTACATCGCTGGCCTAGTTTCTGGATTTCTATGGCGGTGAGACCGTGTACAAGACCATTTTTGGAGTCGATTGTTTGTGTTGACATATTGGGAGGGAGGAAGATGAGGGCTGTATGGTGGCGCTCGTGAGGGATCCAGAGCTTTCCGGTATCGGCGAGACAGGCGATCATGCAGGTGGCCTTCTTCGCGTGAAACGCGTCTGCTCCCAACCTCCAACGTCTTCCCCTCTGTTCACCATACTGACTTCCTCCCCGATGAGTTGACCAAGATGGAGGATCCTCACTCCGGATCGCGTTTGCGAAGACAAGCCCTTCGATATCTCACGTTGACTGTGGCCAAACTGGCAACCCGCAGATGTTTTAGCAAGCTCTTCAAATACCCTGGAGGAGTGATACTCTTTCTCAACCTTTGTATTAAATTCGGAGACTGTGTGACTCTCGCGGAAGCACATACGCTACAGTTCATTGCAGAAACCACCTCCATTCCTGTACCGGCAGTCCACCATGCTTTCACACACCGGGGCGAAACCTACATACTTATGGAAAGGATTCGCGGCGAGAATATAGGAAACAGTTGGCGTTTGCTTTCAGACTCGTCAAAGGCATCAATCTTCAGCCAGCTTAAAAAGATGATCGAGGATCTCAGGGCTATACCCTCCAAGTCTATGGGTATCTGCAATTTGGACGGAGGCCCGATCTTCGATTGCCGGCTCCCCAAAACGTCCTCCTGGGGACCATTCGGCACTCTTCACGACTTTCACATGGCACTCAGGAACAATGTGACGTCGAAGCATCTCGAAGCACCAGCCCACAGTTCATTAAGTGTCGATGCCATTCCAGACATGCAAAAACTAGTTTCATTCCATGAAGCCGTGACACGTCCACCAGTCTTCACACACGGCGATTTGAGCAGTCTCAACATACTTGTCCGCGACGACAAAGTTGTTGCCATCGTCGACTGGGAAACCGCTGGGTGGTTACCTTATTACTGGGAGTACACAACGGCGTGGCATGTCAATCCCCAGAATCTTTTCTGGCAGGGAGAAGTGGGCAACTTTCTGGTTCCATATGAGACAGAGTTAGAGATGGAGAGACTTAGGCGTACTTACTTTGGGGGATTCTGAGAGCCTACTTTCCCATTAAGCAATCAATTCCTTTCTCTCTGTTGCATCCCACGTGGCTACCTTGGCTCGATCAAAATGCCCCTTTCCGTCGAATCGATGTTCGGCGGCCTTCTTCGCAACGTACCACATGGCAGTGCCCTTGACATATGTCCATTCAGTTTCACAGCCCCCTAACGCTTTGCCGTCGAGAGCAGCCCAACTAAGAGCCTCTTGAACCCAAGAAACGCAGTTCCAGCCCTCGTATCCTTCGTGCCCTGCACGTATAGGAGTTTTGCAAAATGCAAGAATCTATTCTATTCATATGGCTCGTACTACTGTGGTACACACTCATAATGCGTAGATTCGTGCCAAGTGTTACTGTTTTTCCGGACCGTAGAACTAATAAAAGATAAATAGATCCCCTACAACTGGCGGGGGTGGATCTATTCTCGGGAGATAAGATCTAAAGATCTATAAATTTACCAAAAGCCGGCTTTCTACTGCAAGACCCGAAAGCCAAACTTCTTTCGACTGCGCCGTCTCTCTATCGCAAGCCTCCAATACAAAACCTTCTTCGACTACGCCGCTGATTCTTCCTCTTTGTCAAAAACTTATAGCTCGACGACGAGATCTAAATATATTTAGGCCGAAGCAACTACTCGTCCTCGCCCTAGCTAGGTAAGTAGGTTATAACTCCTTATTCGTAAAGCTAAAAGTTTATTTAACGTTGCTTTTATAGATTAGCTATTATATACTAGTATAGATTAGAAGGGGATCCGTATACGATACTCTATCCGCAAATAACGAAAAAGGCGTATAACAATTGGTATAGGCAAATAAAAGAAGAAGCTAGAGGATTTAGATTAGGGGTAAGTTACTTTAAGTAGAGTATATTATATATTAATATTAACTACTATATAGTATTTTAGAGCTTGCTATAAAACTTTTAACAACGCCTATATAATATACTCCGGAGACCCGAGAGTAAGGTCGACTTATAGACGTAATAACGCGTACTATACCTCCTAATAGACACTAGTAGTTTTCCTTGTAGATTATATAGTTATTCTATAGATAGCTCTTTCTAGAGCTTACAATACATAATTTTCTACCTATAATTACCAACCCTTCTAAGTGCCTAAGTTCCCTTCAAGTAATCGATTATACGTTGACTAAAAGATTACGATGTTTGAGTTTACTCAAAGTTAGGTAACTAAGGTGGACGGACATGCTCAAACATTTCGGCATCGACCCTCGACATAACGATCATCAAACATCGATACCGGAGTCGAGGGTAAAGTACAAGGTCTGTTTAACAAACACTCAAGGTGGCCATTTCGACAGCGTCTCCATTCGCTTTGATGAAGAAGCAAAATCAGGTCTGTCGCTTTGAAGTTGCCAAACATCAACATTACTCATCTCACTCATCCTAGTCACCAATGTGGCTGAACGTCAACGGTAGACATGCGATGGTCGCTTAGGCTTCGCTTTGGTCCACGTTGTATAAAAACTCGGCTTCGAGTCGTCCCTCTTCCCTCAGAAACTTGTTCAACTATCCCAGAATTTCTGTTCCGAAAAGAACGACCCCGTCTCTCATATCCGAAATCAAACCATTTCTAAAGACCTTCCTCGCTACATCCTTCTCTCGAACCCCAACAGCGTCATGCCTCGCGAGATCTGGGATGCAAAGCAGGTCCTTTCGTTCAAAATTTCACGCACTTGCTCCGCGACCAATACCAATGGGCAGCGATGCAGCGAGATCCTCCACCGTTGTAGGGAAGCGACTCAGACAGTCATGCTCGGGAGACTCTCAATAACTCCGCCCATTTGGGGCGCAGTATACCCAGAAGCGAGAATTTTAGCTAAAGGTTGCCTCTGCGCGAAGCATACCCGCTCTACAGAACGATTGTTGGTGCAATGGAGAAGGATCATTGAGAAAGAGATGGATCGTATCTGCTCCATTGGGCCATTCCCCTTCGCAGATTCCCGAAGCTGGAGGGACCGAAGGCAGGAGTATTTCGAGGCTCCTTCTGCGTTTAGAGCAATGCTCCCTGCCCTTCGTAGGGGAGAGTTCAGTGAACCTTCCTGGGGCTTGAAGCAGGAGGAGCTACAAAACCCTCATCTCTTCCCCTCGTCGTTCTCCTCCCAATCATCTACATTCACTCACAAGTTTGATCGAAGCTTTTTTCACCCGATTCCTTACCACTCCAAGGCAGCGTATACAACCTCGAACATGGCATCTCACAAACCAACCGAACAGTGTGGTGCGAACCCGGACGAGCTTCAACCTATTGATGCCCAGCGCCGGCTCCACACCAACCACAGCTCGCAGAAACCTGGGACTCCGCCCGTAACGGTTCAACCTGCATCGCCCATTTCATCCACTACATTTGTACATTGGCTACGTTGGCCACATTGGTAACAGCTGGAGGGATCTGCTCGAAATTAGATGAAGATACTCAATGTAATTAAAACTTGATGTACTCAATACTCCTGCCAGCATGGCTATTCGAAACTGAATCAACACGTCGCCGTAATTCTTGCGTTGTGTAGATGTCTGGTTTTCTCGCCGTACGCAATATAGGGGCCTCGCCGTCGCAGCGCTTAGTCGATAACATTATCGATATTTTAACTACCACCACTACCACTACAAAGATAGGTATATAAGATAAGGAATACGTTATAGTACTTACTCTACTACCTAATTAAGCTATTCAAAAGGGTCTAACAGAGGTAAAGGCCCTGAAAGAGAGGGAGGAGATACTACGAAATCAGTAGGAGGGTTACCAAACATACTAGGTTATATCAAATACATTGAAAGATCCCGTTTCTGCATTGTACATTGAGTTTGAAATTCACAATCACGGCCCTGCTCGCTTGGAAATAGATATCACGAGTTTGGCCGCATTTCCACCTTCGAAGTATCGCGCTGATTATCGTAGAGGTCAATCTCGCATGCCGTGCAGCATCTCGTGAGTCTTCAATTGCATGGTCTACATAGCCAGCTTCTCCTCATCTGGGACTAATCTCACACAGGTACGGTCAAAGGATTCATGGTCCTGCATCATATTAGCACACCTTTTCTTCCGTAATCCACACAGGGAGAAACTCACGTTGCGCCACCATCCACAACCATATTCGCGCCAGTAACATAGCTACTAAATCCAGAAGCCAAGAAACCAGCCACGCGCCCAATCTCTGCCGGCAAACCAGCTCTCTCAAGACCAATCTGCTGCTTCTGCATCTTGTCCGATTGCAAATCGGCAGGTGGTAGCTGAGCACTCATGCCTTTCATGTCAAATCCTTGCAGACTGACGCCGACGTCGATCTGACCAGGTGAGATGCAGTTGATGCGAATGCCAGTTCCCTTCAAGGTCGCCACGCCAGCTCTTACCACGCCTAGTGCGGCGTGTGAGGTCATTGTGAAGGCAGGGCCCCAGCAACCACCGTATGTGCTTGCTACGCTTGATACCACGATTATGCTCCCATATTTGACATCCTTGGGCGCCGCGTTAGGATAGTTTCCTTTTGGAGTTGTCTTGGTGAATGCAGCTGGTGCATATTTGAGAGCGAGGAATGGAGCCATTGAATTTGCTTCGAAGCATCTCTGAAGATCGGCTGGGGAGGTATCTGCGATCGAAGGTGGGCCAAGGAGACCTGATGAGGTTACCCAAACATCGAGACTACACATATCTCATTAGCTCGTTTTGTTTCAGTTGCTTTCTTTGCCATACCGTCCCCATTGATTCAAGATGTCATCCACGAGTTGCAGTGTTTCCTCCTCGCTCGAGTATTTAAATGGGTAGCCAATGACCTTGGTGTTTGGGAATTGCCCGTTGATCTCCTCAGCCAATCCTGAGAAGTCTTCCTTGAAGTTGTCGGTGCATGCTAAATGGTACCGTCAGGGATTTGTCCTGCGATCTGAGATTATTGCCTCCTACCGTATACACATGCTGCCCCGTGTGCTAGAAGAGTGTCAGTTTGATCATAAATACTGGCTTGCAATCTTCTCACCAGCCAATTCCTGCACAATTGCCTTTCCGACGGGCTGAACAGCTCCCGTCACAATGCACACAAACCCATACTACAGCCTCAATTAGCCCTAGGTCCTACCACCACCAAGTGAAAGTCGTACAAGTTTTCCATCGCTTCGATACGGCGAGAAGTGTTCAGAATCCATGGCGGTTTCGTTTGGATTGTTTGGACTGAGTTGGGAACCCATCTTTAGCTACCTATACTTTTCAGAGCGGATAGCCAGATCTAGATTTGGGCAATGATAACAGTAACTCAGAGATTGCTGAATTTAGTAGCACCTGCTGTATCTTGGAGGAGATGGGCATGATTGGGAGGTGTGTCAGTGGTGCATTGCACCTCCGAGGAGAAGGGCATAGATAAGAGATGGTTACGGTTGGTTGTTGTCCGCGGGAGATCTTAGGAGGGGTCCCCTGTCGTAACCCGCTGAAGATTAAATTAGCAGATCGTGGGGTAAAATTAGAAGAACCCAAGCAAACCTATCAACGGCAAGCGATTTTTCATCAGCGTCAAGATCAATCACCAAGACCACAACGACGACTCCATCGTACAGCTGCCATCTTTTTCGCCAGCAGTATTCTATCTCGAGAAGCCCTCGAGTTGACATCTGCTCTTCAACCACAATCCGCAGCTTCTTCTCATGGAACACGGCAGATGTATCAGTAGAGGAGGGTTTAATCATTAATCATCAGTTCGGTCTATTCATTCAGTCCCAGAACATCGAGCCCAATTCTCAGCGTACTATGTTCTTCATCTTCGGGAGTTCTGCAAGCGTATATCATTCAACTGCGCGTCTTTTGTACTTCGTCTGAGGAATGCGTTGAGTTCAAGCGCCATGTCGAGCGATCAAGGAATTCTTGGACGAGGATATCTCGTTCTATGCAATTCTCTGTCTCATACGTGGGATGAGTTTGAAGTCACCATTGACGACTTGCAACATGTCCAACGGACTTTGATCACCCGAGAAGAATGGTTATCAAGGGATCGAGTACGCCTTTCAGCAAGCGATCAGAGATGGATCTCTTTACGTGTGGATGAATAAATATATCCATTAAACCATCCATCCCACTACACTGCCGAATTTCCAATGAGCCAGCTCTACTGCTAGCACCCAATCACGCACGCCCAACCTTCCGTTCCTCCTCTTCCTTCATCTCAGCCACCCTTGCTTGCACCTGTTCAAACAAAGGATCCCCCACTTTCAGCAACCGTGGTGGAAGATCACCATCAATCTCAAGCGTTGCCAATTCTTCAATTCTTTCTCTCGTCGCCGTGGCTCTCTTGATTCGATACCATATCAAACCGCCGAGACACAGGAAAACCGTAATGGATCCTGATGTTGCGAACAAAACTTTGTTCACATACGAGGGCTTCAACAGGATCTGGTTGCCGCCAATATCCTTGACATTCATGCCATAGTACGAAGTGATGAACGAGAGTGGTAAGAAAACAATGGTGACGATTGTGAATATGAACAGAATCTGGTTCTGTGCATCGGTGGCATCTGCCTGTTTTTGCGCGGAAATGGCTTGCTTGGCTGAGAATAACGCTTGTTGATTCAGACTCTTGGTTTGTCGCACATTCTCCTCTGCCTGATAGGCGTTCTCCCGTGCGTGGCGGATGTTGTCTTCCCGTTGTTGTAGGTCCAGGAAATGTAGGATGTCCTGTTGTGCTCGCTCGGCGTCTTGCGTCATACTCCTAAGTTGACTGAGATAGTCGCGAATGAGTTTGCCTGACAATTCTTGGAGTTGAGTCCTAAATGTCATAAGCCATTCGCGTTGTTCGTCCATCCTCGAGCTGTCTTCGAATCTCTGCAAATCTGCATCGGCCTTATCTAGAACTTCATACTGCTCGCGAATGACCTTACTGAGCATATTCAACTCATCAATCACATCGGCGACTTCAAGACTGAGCTTGATATCTTCCATTTTTCCACTCTGGATCGTGTTATCGTCCGCCACACTCCGCTTGCCACTCTTTGCAATGATGTTCGCATATCGGCGAGAGAAATTGTTGTGCGTCTCGCTGATGTGCCCAAGCGCTTCGCGAAATATTTCCAAAAAGTTGAGCGATGAATCGTCACGAAAGGACAACATCCCAAGTAGAGTGGCAGATAGTGTCTCTGCGGCGACGTCGATGGCGTTGATGGACCTTTCTCGATAGTCTTTTTTCGCCTCCTTTTCCACTGCCGCGAGAACTCGCTGTCGAATGTCCACGGCACGGTAATGTTCACGAGATTTGTTATCATCTGGATTCGTATACAAAGAGTCGGGGAAAGCAGTTAGGATGGTAGAAGCGTTTCGCGATCGTTCTTCTTTTTGACTTAGCGTATCTCGCATATCCCCGTCGCCAGGGAAGTTGGAGCCCTTGGACAACCATACCCCAAGCCAAAGCTGGTCCACCATGATCATCTTTGGTCCACCAGGCTCCTTATCGGTACGCTTCGACACTACTTGATCATTGTCTCGCTCATCAATATTCTCGAGGCGAGAATGGTAGAATTGATCCAAGGTTCGGCGAGGATGATAAGATGTGAAAGGCGCCGGTATTGCAGATAACGAAGGATATATCTTTGTACCTGAGGTTGCGATGGGATCTACGGCTAAGACAGGCTCTACCCCCGGGATGGGAAATTGTAGTCCTTCCAATTCAGGATTGGATTCATGCTTGTGCTTCAGCCAATTTTTGTACCACTTCGCACGCGACCTCGTCTCCCAGTGTATGTAGGGGATCTAAGTTGTTGAACTCAATTAGTTCATGAATCGTCAATCAGAGAGACGTAGGAAAAAACTAACGACTATTCGGAGGAAAATTGTGCCATGTACTTCAGGGTCGGGCTCAATGTAATACTGTGGGCCCTTCGCCAAGGTGCAGCATGTTATATTCGGCAGGACATAACGCCCGTGCGGGAAGTCTGTCTTTGCCCTCAGGACTTCACCAAGTGGGAAGTCTGTTTTCTCTCGCAGGACATCTCCGATCTGGAACGCATCTAGTGCTCTGAGTTTTGTATGGCTCATTTCGATGTACCGGAACGCGTTCTATTGAGATTAATGCAGCCATCCCCATGATTCTTGAGGTAAAACTAACCGTAATCTTTTCTTCGTGGTTAGCTGGTAGATGGTACCACTTGTCACGGAACTTAGAGCCACTTGACGTAAATTGCTGCCAATAGTTCCAACTTTTGACTTCTGTATGGCAAAGATCAGGCCCGACGGCAGAGAGGGGCACAAGTGATAGGTCCCATGATGTATCACGATGCAGCAAGTAACCAAAGATGTCTTCCAGCCATCTGCAAAGATCCACAAACGATTGATCTGTCTCGACGTAGAATTTTGACATTTCGCAATGGCTCTTGGGAACAGACATGCACTTCACGATCTCAAGTCCATCAGGATCGAGACCACCCACGGTAACCTCTGCTGCTGTAAACATCGGGTCGTTTTGCTGATCTGTACCCGACTGTTGAAAAATGGAATATGTCTTGACTTTCCTTTCACTGAGGATGGCTTTGAAAAATTCGCTTCTGTCTGGGATCTCAGGAGCCGGATAGGTGTATCGGTACACAGGGTAGTCGGGAGCTTTGGCTCCATCGCCAGCAGAAATCGATTCAATGTAGTCCTTTAGAGAGCGGCTCAAATGGTGCGGCGATCCTAGCGATCGATTCAGTATTGTCTCCGCGTAGATCGAGAACCTTGCGCATCGCTTACCAAGAAATATTATTCCCCTCAACAGATCAAGTTCGGGAGTACAGCTAGTGATCGAAGCCACAATCCCATGATCATACATATCGTTAATCGTCTAGAATGTGAGTTGAGCCCAATAACGTTAAATGTACACCAGTAGAACGAACCTCTTGAAATGGACTGATACCATGGACGATGAAAACGATGGGCGCTCTCCTATCTATCGGTGTACGAGTCATATGTTCAGTGATATGGTTCGCCGTCGTATCTGTGCCTAAAGGCCACCGCTGCCAGCCAACACTGCATATTTCGCAGTCTGGGAACCTCTTGGGCAGCAGATCTCGGAGCCAGAACACATTCTCGTGCGTCCACGTTTTTCTCCACGAACCTCCAAGTCCATGGAAGGCAAAGATGCTATAAATTTTAGCTTCAAGAGGGACCGTTGATCGTGACTGTGTCCTACCGGCCACGCGTCCGCCCTGCTGGTCTGTAGATTGGAATCACGCCCGATTTGTACTCTGGAGTCTCGGAATTGTCCACCCATTCTGCCATGTTTTTTACCTCAATGAACCCGGAATCCTTGCGAACAAAACGTCTGGATTGCAGAGACCAGTACCGTAGTAAGTGAAATTCAGTCTCGGGGAAGTCGAGTAAAGCGGACATATGTATTCCAGCAAGCATTCAGCCCCCGTATTGAATGGCGCCACCAAATGCAGCCTCAAGCATTCCCTACCAATCAACTTGTGAGTATCCTTGGCTCAAGATGGGGCCTAATGCTTCGATACAGTTACTCTCAAGGTTGTCACACACTGCTCCTGACATCGTCAAAGCGTTGTGCTTTGCTTATAGAACAATTGACTGAATTGGAGCTTGCCTCACCCGCTCTCGATATGGGATGGAAGACCAATATGCAAGGACCAAAGTCTTGGCGATGTCGAAGTGACATTTATTGCGATAGCAGACCGGATGGGTAAGTGTGCAGGTATTGGTGTCTTCATGCAGGCCTTGGCTTCGGAATCCTTACGCCTGGATGAGCAATGACTGGAGTAGGTCTGGCGTCATTCTTTGTCACGCCATCTTTTATTTGAAGACGACCATGTATATCTATACCGCCGTAGTACACATTACAAGACTAAAAGATAAATTGTAAAGACCCGGGAAATTCTTCTTGTCGTTTTCCAGAGGTCTAGGCCAGACAACACGCTGTACCAATTCTTATCTATTGCCTGCGAGGCGCCGCCAGCTCGACAACGGCAGAGACGTCCTAGCTTCTGGATGGAGAACATGAGATCTTGCCAATGTATAGACTCGTGCTCGAAGTGGCATACGTATATCCTCCATGTATATCCTCCTCACTCCCTTGAGTCTCTCGATCTGTAGCCTGAGTTGGGTACGAGGTATTCGTCGTAGATAGCTTTTGGGAGGCAGGCAATAGACGGAAGAGCAGACGAGATTGAAGGAACAGCATATGGAGAGGATAGCCTTCGGAGTCTAAACATTCTCTTTACTTCCTCCATTTTTGTGTACTGTCGCGCCACATCTGGTATTGTAGCTCGAAGGCGCTCGAGAGGTAGTTGGCATCCATAGAGCCAGGGCGGCGATGTAGGAGGGAGTTCGGCGGCATTGGAAGAAGGTGAGAAATATGTGTATCGGTCTTTAAACGTCAAAGTACTGAACAGGCCTGTCACAGTGGACTTGTGATCGAGAAATCATGGTAGACAAACGGAAAGCCGGCCCGTGCATCCGTCTGGTACACTCAGGCTAGAATTGAAGATCTTGGCAGACTCGCAGAATAACTGAAAGCAGGTTTACGACTTATTACCTGAGCAATAATGGCGCTGAAAATAGCTAGAACAGCATAGTATATCATTCCCTGCTAATCGGGAAAGTCTCGTGTGTTTTCATTACGAATTGGCGATATTGTTATGGCCAGCACTATTTCTACCGCACATTGTATTTATCCTACCGCACCGGTATTACGCCTACCGCACATGCCGATAACGTGACTTCTAGCCAATCAGATCGCTTGAATATGGCTAGGTGGAGCTATAATCTCCGGCGGTTTCATGCGGTCCCAGCCATACTCATTGCCGCACCTCTACCAAAGCTGGTGGTTTGGTGTGATTTGTACTAAAATACCAGCCTAAGTAAAAGTATAGGTTCATCATCGAAGGGAGTAGATATTGCGTGAATCTGGGAGGAATATGGTGAAAAAATGGGTTTGAAAAGTATATAGCGGATAATAGAATAGTCGGTACAATATACAGTGCGGGTTCATGTATTCTCGCTTAATTTTTAGGGGGTTAACCCTCTATATTTTAGGGGTTCGACCGCCTAAAAATGAGCCGACCGTGGTTATAGAATGCAGCATTACTTGTGCCATACATTCTCGCAACCATCTATAGATAAAACAACAACATTTGTATATTATACTGTGTATACACGGGTCCATATTCAAGCGATCTGATTGGCTAGAAGTCACGTTTATCGGCATGTGCGGTAGGCGTAATACGGGTGCGGTAGGATTAGGAGAATGTGCGGTAGAAATAGTGCTGGCCATTGTTATTTAGTGAATCAAAATTTTGATGCTCTTGAGATAATGTTTGGCTAAAAGGTACCCCTGTGATATTGGGTTGGATGGTAAGGTGCACCCCTCCTATTGAAGGACCGGAAAAGTCAAAATAATTCAGCAATACGACGTAGTCACAATGCCTCGATATGACGATGAATAGAAAAGATTGGCTCGAGCAGCCTGTATAGGACCTGAACAAATTAAAACGATGCAATATGATACGATATAGCAACACCGTCAACCCAGAACAATTTCAGACAAGACTGACAATATTATCCACAGCTACCCGTTCAGCCATATGAGGTATCCATTTGAAAAGCATAGAGTATTCTCTAGCTCTGCTCCTGTACTTGTACGATAAGATTTGATCGATAGTCGCTGGCTTAAAGGTGCCGGTGGAAGAGATGTCAAAACTTGTATTTTTGACCTGCTACGAACCACCTGCAAATGAGGCAACTTCTCGCAAGTGAAGTCATCTGCATGAGCAAAGTTTGCGTCTTGGAGTTGCTCGTCTCGATGAAAGAATGCCCAGCATGAACGATGCCAGCATAAACGATGCTGTTGGGATCATGCTTGGTACCTACGCGGTGGGAAGCTAGAGAAATGGTTCTCGCGTCGGTTTCGTAGCCAAAACATCGTCCTTCTAGCGCCTTTCCAGAATATTTCCTCTTTCAGTTAGCCGAGGGGATAGATCCTCCGCAACCACAACCGTCCACTTCTTGATGGCTTTCGCCTCGATCCAACATCTATCATCTGTATTTGACCTATCCGAAGATTTCTTCTTGATCTCTTTCCACAAGGTTCGATGACTATGGGCACTGCCATGTCTTTTGCTTTTTCCGACTGCTTCACCCAGGGGGCAGTGGATGAAGTGTTCCTATTTCCAGGCTCGATTGCTTTGAACAAGTATGTTCCATGGGAAAGCGCAGGCCGGGAGGGTAGTACCCAGATCAAGGGTCCCTGATACACCCACTACTAGTACCGAGTCATATCATGTGTCTTGGAAGTATTGCTCGAGGGATTGGTAAAGCTGCGATGATCTTTAGACGGAAGTAGCGTGACTGTCTGGTAGTGGCTTACTAACATTCGGTTCCAATTGCATGGCATAAGAATAGTTCTGTTTTATAAAGTAAGAGCGATGTTGCAGAGGGTCGAGCAAACCTGAAATACAGACTGCCTGAACTTGCTCGGTTTGGATTTCCAGTCAGCTAGAATCGAGCTGTGGACGAGAGAAATGAGAATTCTTGGTGGAGTACAGTTCGCATGTATGTATCCGCGTTCTCCTGCTTTGTTATGGTTTGAGCCCGACTGCGAGTAACCGCTTCCTTCTTCACAAGTCCACCACGTCTTGGCAGCTCCTCTCATCAACACCAATAACTTCACAAGTTCCCCCGCAACAGCCGTCCGCATCCAAGACTGGGAACAGATCTCGGTCACGTTTGCTCAGTCTCGTTCCACATCGCAAATCTCGAAGTGATTAGGAGGCCATCAAACGATATCTGTCTCCTCCACCGTGATCAACGCCGCACACGAAAGCAAAAGCTGCCTTTCACATACCTCCCAGGCTCTGTAGCACACCAGGAAGTCGTCTGTTGCTCTCACAATCGCTTACAATCCAACTGCCGTGCTTGGTATGGCGCCGACCCCAGTCAGCAGATCACGAAGGCGTAAGTTACCTCAAGTCATACTCTGGCAGTATCAGGACAATTAACTGCGTAACCCAAATCAGCTCGAAGACGTAGTCAACAAGCAGCCGCACACCCAAGAGACCGTTTGCCTGTTGGGACCAGGGCCTCTCAAGACCCAAACGCTTCTCTTTCACATATTCGGATTGTATCACGATATGACGACGAAGAGTCGCAGTCTGGCTACGAAGACGACACTCCCGTCCATACCAATCAATCCTATCTCACCGAAGTCGATCCAGGATTAGATCTTCACCAGAGAGACTCGCACCTGAGACAACACTCTGGCCATACCACTTTTGCTGATATGGCGCGCGCTGGTGTTGGGGGGTCAGATCACCACACGCCTGGTGCTGACTTCATGACTTCACAGGAACCTCAGTCGTTGAACAACTTTGTCCGCTTCAAAAAGAAGAAAGGCAGACAATGGGCACCAATCGACGAGGAAAGTAGCTGTCAGTTACCCGCCTTTCCACATTCATTGGACCCCTCCTAACTCTGATTAGCAACTCGCGCATCATCCCCAGCTGAGAACTTCATCGATCAGACCTCTCAGCCCGCGCGCAAAGTCATCCCGATCATCGACGAACAGCCAGCTCGCAAGGTGAACCAGGACGGCATCACCATGAGCGCCAAACATGCCACGGGTGTTGCCATGAATCCGGTCGATGCCCTGAGAGCGCACATGAACAACGTGAAGGCCACCTTCGGACGACTTCTTCCCGATCCCTCCTACCTGACTGCCAACTTCGGTCAGCGGGACCGCGATATTCAATTCGTACTTCACCCAAACGGCGACATCCATGCTCATCAGTGGATTTCTCACAGCATTGAATGGCAACCGGTAGGCCAGTATATTTATGGGCGAAAAGTACTCGAGGGAATTCTTAGTCAGGAACCTTTGCGCGGCCAGAAGATTGGTAGCTTCTCCCCACAAAATATGCTTCAGCGCTTCATTGCCGTGGCCAAACAGTACGAGGAGGCTTCTTTGGCTAAAGCGGAGCCTAAAGGCTACGAACCAGGAACGCGTGGCAATTTCGTCCGTCCTGCGATTCCTCTTGCAAGTGCCCATTCACAACGCCCGCCTCTCTCAATTGATCCCTCGAACCCAATCGCCCGCTCGTTCTCTTCAGCCGGCTATTCGTCTCAAACTGGTGGTGGTCTTCCCACCTTGTCTAACATACCAATCCGCCAACCTGCGCCGACGCGACCCCGACCGCCGCCTGTTTTGCGAGAAGAAACTTACACAATCGACACTCGTTCATCTTCCCCATCGCAGACTTACCGCAGTGGGACTAGTCCTCACAATCAACGCAAGCAGCCCACACCGGAACTCAACAACTACGCTCTCAGCTCTAGAAGCCCGTTCGGTACCTTGCCTCCAGGCCGCACTCTCGCCGACTCTGCACACTCAAGCTTCAGTGGTACTGCCGGCTTCAAAACCGGTCTTCATGATCGAGTCCAAGCACAAGGCATGGGACGTCTACCGCCACGCCAAATGATTAGGGAAGATGAGGAGAGCTCTGATGAGGCTATTAGCCCTACAGCTGCCAGAAAACCTCTTAGCACAGCCATACCGGAGAGAAGCAGCTTCTTCATTGGCACCGAGAACAATATGGCTCCGCCATCGGTATTCAAGAAGCCAGCTCAGCCAAATCCTTTTGCCAGCTGGAGTTCCACAAATCGTAAGCATGCCAATCTTTCAACACAAGGTGTCCCGCTCCCCAAACCCAGGTCAAGCGCCCTACCTGGCTTAGTTTCGAATCATATTTCCTGGGCTGCTGCATATGCCAGTCAAGGCGTCATTGAGCGTCCAGAATCTCCAGTAATTTCCGAGCCTCGTTATAACCTCATTCACAGTGAGCCAGAGGCTGGTTATTCTGATCGCCAGTGTGTCGTGCTCACAGACAATCTGAAGACCGCCGAAATGTCGAACGAGGAATTGATGATGTACTCGAGACCCACGGAGCAGAAGTGGCGCAACAAATTCTGGCGTGGAAAATACTTTACTGGTTGGAATGAGGATCAGCGTTCGGACGATCAGAAGACGATGGATTGGTGGAACTCTGGTGTCCTGTCGAAGCGCAATAATTGGGAGGATGCACAGGGTACTTATTCTTCACAGTATGCTGAGCCGATGACTAGTGTTCCGCACTTCTCAGTCCCTCAATATACGAAACAGCAGGCCCCTGTTGGTACTCCGTCCAAAGCATTTGGGATGCGAGGGAATGCGGTTGAGTACAAGGGAAAGGCGGCGAGGGATGTAGCGACGCTGGGCTGGTAAATCGTTGAGCGAGATCTGGGAGATTTTTTTTTGAGACATGAGGCAGACCGGGAGCATTATGACGTTCCGTCCGACGATGGCCTAGATGGCTAAGGTAAGATATGACGTGGCATCCTGTTCTGGCACACGGGAAAAGATCATCAAGCATTTGATTAAATCAATCTGATGGGTATCTGGGAACATTTTATAGCTTGAACATTGATATCACGGTTCTATACTTTGGTCAAATTGAAGTGGCTGATTTCAAAACGCTTGAATCATGATGGGATGATGGAGTGAAGACAAAATGTAATGGAGAGTGGCTGATGGTATATGATTTCAAAGATATCATATTGTAGAGTTTGGTTATGGTGATGTACGTGCTTATCCCAAAGCCCAATTTCGCCAGGCATACCATGCCATGCCATGCTGCCAAAGAAGTCCCAATTGATAAGATGCTGACCAAGGAAAGCGCTACACACTTGAATATAGGTAAGTGGACAAAACAACAGCGCCGACTCCAATGCCATCATTACCATACCATACCCAATTCCCTTTGTCCAACCACACCATGTCACGATTCTCCAGCTCGCACCCTCGCTCAGCCTCATCCAACCACAGCCTTCATACTCAAGCTCTCCAAAAACCCACTCAAATCCTCCTTCTTCACCTCAACAACCGAATGCTCAAAACTATCCTGTCGAACACGCGCCCCGGTATCATCCACCGCCTCCGAAAAGGCGATACCAAACCGATTAAGTCCTTTGCCCCTTTCCTTCTTCCCGCCTTCTTCTTCTTCTTCTTCGTCATCACTTGAAAGGTCAGATTCACTCTCATCACTATCTTCCGAGTCGAGATCCGAGTCCCATATTTCACCGTTCGCTTCCATTCTCTCCCTTTGCAAAAGCTTCTTCTTCTCTTTCTTGAGTTTACGCACTTCCCTTTTCTTTTCCCGTTCTTTACGCCGTTCAGCGCGTCGTTGTTCCTTTTCGCGTTGGGCGACTACACCTGCACCGCCTCCTAGACCGACGACGACGTAGATACCTCTAGTCTCATCTAAACCTGCAAGAACAAGTTCACCGCCTTTTTTCCCTTTGCTGCCTTCTTGTTCTGTGATTGCTTCCGCGAGCCAGAGGGCTAGTTTGATCAAAGCGCCTGGGTGCGTAAAAAGTTGAACATCAGGTCCTTCTCTTACGACTGCCAGGCGAAATGCACGCAGAAGTCGGATTTGCTTTTTTTCAATCAGCGCGGTTCCAGTGCTGAGAATTGCGCGGTGAAGATGTTGCGCTGTTTTGACGTGGGTTTGCAACAAGCTAATTTTCTGCAAGGAGTCATAAGCCGTCCAGAATCGCTTCGAGATTGCTTCTTCGCGTTGTTCTTGCTCTGTCTGGGCTTCGACTTGAATACCGATAGCTGAATCTTCTCGGTCCACTGGCGTGCCGATGCCTGAATCTCGTCCACCAGAGTGGATGCGGAAGGGTGCCTCGGCGTCAGCGTGTATTTTTGGGTTCATGTCGCCAACTTCAAGGATGGCGCCGACGATAACACCAACGTCCACAGCACTTAGACAGGCGCCAAAACCCCAGCATCTGACGAAGCCCCAACCTTCTTTACCTCCGCCACCACGGACTTGCATGGGCACTAGTCCCTCGAGGCCGTAGACCGGTGCAAACTTGAGTAGACGTTCTCGTAGCCCGCGTTTGAGCTCCATGTCCATGAATCGGTATTGCTGTTTGGATTGCGCTAAGCTTATCCCCATTTTGGCAAGCAGTTTGTCCATTCGTTTTTTGCCTGCGTCTTGCCAAATGCGTAACCTTGGAGACAAAAAGGGGGAATGAAGCATGCTTTCGTAGAGAGACCAATGCCTCACAAGCAGGAGTCGTGGCTCGGGAGACAGTCGTATCGAAAAATCTGTCGGGCCCTTCGCGTGCGTTTGTATAATACCGGCTGAATCGCCGATGTTCCTTTCTCGTTCAATGTCTCTAATATCTGTTGGGTTCAATCTACGAACTTCATCCCGTAAGATGGCGCGTATTTGCTCTCCACGATCTCGATTCCAGCTTGAAGAGCTCCCTGACGTTGATGTTGACAAGCCAACTCCCTTAGTGGTCCTTCCCGAGAGCTCCATGCTGCTGACGCCAACAATAGCATGCCATAACAGGTCGTTGTCGTCACGTCCCAAATCAGATGCCAGACTGTACATAAGAGAAGACATCGGTTCCGAATAGGAGGTACCCAGATTCTGATATGATTGAACTACTGCGTCGTGTTTCCGTCGAAGCCGCAAGAGTTGCCGCCTCAATTGTCGAGCCGAAGGTTGTTTTGTGGTCTGTGAACCCAGTCTAATTGAGCCATCCGGAGAATCTGATCGAAGAAGGGGCTCAGAGTCTTCTCGTTGTTCTGAATCAATCATAAGGCCTCTCCGAGGTGGTCGTCCTAGTTCTGGTGTCGAGTCTAATGAGGATGACTGGGCACATGTTAGCAAACAGTCCATCACTCTGATTGAATTGGTCATACCGAATTACTTCGCCTCTTCTTCCGCGGCGTGCCTTCTTCTGCATCACTATCGCTGTCTGTCTCTTCGTCTGATAACGATTTGCGTTTCTTCGGGCCTTGCCCAGATTCTGGTATTCTTTCCTCCTCTTCTTCATTCTCCGATTCCGATCCAACAGACTCGCCATCATCTTCACCAAGATCTGGCATCTCAGCCAACGCGACATACGCGTCTCTTTCCGCATCCAGCTCTTCCTCGATATCCCCATCGTCGAAAACAAATATGCCACCCCTCCCAGGCCGAAAAGTTGGGGTAATTCTGCCTTGACTTACACCTTCCACCTTCGCTACCAGCGCTCCCTCCTCGTTCACAGTACCCAGACTTTGAGCCCCAAAGACATTGCTCAAGTTCCAAGGTCTCCTCGCGTCAATGACCCAAATATCGACGTCTCCCATGCCACCTTGTCCTTCGTCGTCGACTTCCAGACCTAGCATAGATTCAAGATCAATCAAGCCTCCCACTCCTAAACATACAACCACGCCACCAGCCCCGCCTTCCGTGGTACGCATGGGCTTCACCAGATCTTCGCCGGCTTTTTGAAGGTCGCCATATCCGGATATCGGCTGTATCTTGTGAGGTATGTAGTCGCGTTTAAACAGGGCTGTAAGAATTCGACAAGCGCATAACGCGTCTGGATCAAGGGAGACCAGTATCAGGACGGGAGGGGTGAGAGCATGGCTCGTTCTTTGGAGGTGGAGGTACAGGTGCGAAAGGAGGCCTCGGGGGAGATACATGGAGACGGGTGGAAGAGAATCGAGGTTGTGGTTGTTGGAGAGACGCGCTCTGGACGCGGAGGCGCATCTAAGGGAGAATGCCGGATATAAAGTTCACAGGCTGTAACGGAGGAATATTATGGGTCAGTTTACGATTGGAGAGGTAGTATTATGGAAGATTGGAGGGGAATTGAGTTGTGTTTGTGTTGTTCATGGTCGTGTTGGCTTGGGATGAGAGCTTCGACAGACGCTAATGGCTACGCGTCGGCACCCAATCACACGCGACACGAGTCAGCCTAACCAGAAAATTCGTGATTATTGGCAAAGTGATTCTATAATTGTTTCTATACGGATTAAATATTCTCAATTACAGAGGAACTCTGAACGCGGCGGCAGCGGGCCGGGAAAGCCTACTGAAATCTTCAAGAGGCTCTGATGACAGCCAAGTTGTCGCATCTGATGTCGTCACCTCTATTCCCTCATACTCTACGGAACGCGAAGCTACTAGCTATCACATACACCACCCTCATTCGAGATCGCCATTGATAAATTTTTGAATAAGTACCAAGGTTTTTATCGGACGATTTTTTTTTAGAAACAAGTGGTCGACGTGATAGAAATGGAGTGTCAAGTCCCTTGTGCTACCAAGGTTGTTGAGATAGCGCATAGCATCAGAAGAAAAAGGAGTTGTTTGTCGTCTGACTGAGGAGCCACTGGGAAAGCTACCTTAAGGAAATGCAGTAGATAATTAAAGTCGACATTCCCTGCAAGATTTGTGGAAACCTTTTTCGGAAATTAGCAAATATAGTTAGAGAATTGAGCAGGCTGTTTCATAGTCACTTTATATGAAAAATGAGAGCTTAACTAAGAGCTCTTCTTGTGGACGGGAAAAAGGTAAGATTTGTTGACTGTGAGAATGACAGCCAGTCTTTGAATGAACATTCGCTTGAAGATTTTCTTTCGTTCGCACCAGCATTACATATTCACCTGGTCTTGTGAGCAATGTCTGAGTGTAAGATGAGATTCCGTCCAAGATTGCTTTCATAATCAAATCGAGAACTTGCAGAATAGCAAAGGAGATCATGTACGTCCATGCCATCCTGAGCAAGGTAGTGGTAAGATCTGGATGTCTTGATGTCAAGAACGAGATCCCACACCTGCATGATAAGTGCCCTAGGCCTCATCGACGCAGCCCAACGCCTTTTCCAAGCCTGTCAGGTGTGATGCCGCAGAAAACAGAAACACGCCATCCCATAGTTGTACATCCTTCTGTCCAATACCGCTACCGTTTATGTGATATGTTCATGAATTGGCATCAATGTCCGCCCAAACCGCTTCCCTCTTCTCCTTCGCAGCCCTCGCTTTATCCCGATTCTGCTTCGTCCGATCCAACCTCTCAGCTCTTAAACACTTATTCACAGCCGTCTTAGCACTATTGCAGCCACCCATTGCTTTGAATAGGAACCCGCGGGCATGGCATTCGTCTAGGGCTTGCATGACTTCTTCGCAGTCTAACCGGGGTTAGCAAAGTGGCGATTCTGGAGAGCGCGGGCAGGGAGCAGTACTGATGTTGTCTTTTGTGTGGAGTGGTGGATGCATTGTGAGGATTTGGAGGTCCCGCGGGACTTATTCGAGCTTTGTTGCGATCGTTGTGGTTGTGGTTGGAGGTTCGAGGCATTGGTGGAGTGGTCGATCCATCATGGATTGTGGATCGTGAATGTCGCTGAGCATTGGCCATCACGTTGGATCGAGGAGGACGGAGCTCTTCACGACAAGCATCTTCTTAGCAACAACATCATCAGAATCGGTTCAGGATGGCTGCTCAACGAGTTTCTGCGCAAAAGCAAAACCGTAGGTTTTGGTCATCACATTCAAAATGTAATTGCTAATATGACGCAGAGCTTCAAAACGATTATCAAAACTACAAAAACCTACTCCAAAACCTCGCCGAGAGAATCGGAAACATAGAACAAGAAACCGAAGAACACAAGTATGACGCTCCGTCTTTATTCAACGTTCAGGAACTTCAAACCACATTCTACACCGCTCCAACTGGTTCATCGTCCCTCTATTCGCACTTCATCCACATTTCCCACTTCCAACTTCCAACTTCCAATTTCTCACTCACCGCTCCATGGACAATTGTAGCTTACGCCGCACGGAATGGCCTCCGACCACCCGGAAAATTCAAAGGGATCTTCAAGCTAACCTCGCATGATGCATAGACTTGTGCTCGAAACACTGGAGCCGCTTGCCGAGGATCGGAAATGCTTTCGCATGATCAATGGCGTTCTTGTCGAGCGAACGGTAAAGGAGGTTGTTCCAGCTTTGAAGACAAACTCCGAAGGACTGAAGAAAGTCCTTGATGAGCTTGTTGTTCAGTACAAGAGTAAGCAGGATGAGATGGAGAAGTGGAAGGTATGTTCAGTAAGACCTTCGAGCTGATGGTACGTTCTAACAAAGAGTAGAAAAAGAACAACATCCAGATCGTGCAGCAGTAAGGGGATGATTATTGCCATGCTGGGCTCGAATCTCATGCAATCATCACCTGATCAAAAGGCAATGCATTCCAAAACCCGCCAGCGAATGCATTGACGTACAGTTTGTCTGTACCGGAAGAGCGGGCCGCACATTACTCGCCCACTCGACATTGAATTCGATTGCCACGAAATGAAGCAGATCGCAGCCCAGAATAGGATCCTACTCGCCGCAGAAACGACGTCGATCATCTGGTTCATCAGGGTCGGCACGTAGGCGCGCTTCCGTGGTTGCTATTTGAACCCGCATGAAGATGTCAGAATTTGGTATGCCTGCAGGACTGCAAACTACCTGCAGAGAGACGTGGGGCCATCGCAAAACATCATCATGCTTTTCCGACATTACAAACACTAGCCTCGTGGACTTTCATCTTTCATACCAGTTCGAGTGTACATACACGATCTATTGAGAAACCAATATGTATGTAGTCACTTTATCATATTGGGCAGGAATATACGATGATGATACGAATGATATCCTCCTGAAAAGGGCATCTTTCCCCATACCCATCTTCCGAAATCTTCCATCCGCATCACCACCATCGTCATCATCATCATCACCATCATCATGAACAAAGAAAATAAACGATTGAAAATTTCTCTCTCTAGATTTAGCATATCTGCACAATGAGGCGTGGTCAATGTCTACATGTGGCTTACATGCAGACATCGATGCGTTGGCATTGGTGCCATGAACGTAGATATGCATTATGCATGCAGCCCCACCCAACCCAACTCAGCCATGAATATGGGCAGCAACCTCACTGGATACCAAGCACGATTCGATCAGTGTGAAGCTGCTGTACAGGAAACGAGGGGATGGTACTGTCGATTAGTGGACTGGGTTGTGAAGGTTATTTGCGTAAGGCTGAATTAGGCAGCTGGTGAATTGGCTGTGGTGGATAGGGCGCGGGCGGTCACTTGTTCCAGGGATTCTGGTCTTGTTCTTGCTTTGTACTTGCTTGGGTTTTCATCGGCGGCTTTGTTGGTATGGGTATCTGGCTGCGTTGCCTTTTGACGGAGTGAGGCGTGGATATCGGTCAGATGCTTTGGCTTTCTCGGTTGGTTCGTGATGGGTGAGGTGGACAACTCAGAGGTCTGGAAGGGAGGGGAGGGGAGGGGATACGACGATGCGATGACAACTCTCCGGCTGCAGGCCTTTTACCGGGCGGGCGAGTGCGGGTGGAGTTGTAGGTTCTAAGTATATACCTCCGGACTGACCATAACAAGTCGTCGATTACTATTGAAATGTAGTCGAAGATATGCGGACGGGATTGGCGGGAGATGTAGATGTAGTTCACAATTTGGACTAAGTGACCAATGGAAAAACGTACCAGCTACGAAATGTGAGAGGAGGATTTGTCGTCGAATGGAGGGTGAGACGTTGACTGTCGTCGCAGGTAACGTGTGTGGCCCCTGCTGTAAGGTACAGTAGATAGCAACGAGTACCTACGCGGAGACGATCCATATACCACCACACCGCGTACCCCTACTCCAAACAAGGCGGGATCTATCTTGAGAGCGTGCTGGCAGTGTTCAGAGTATCGAAACGAAACGAAAGGAAACGTAGGGGAGGACCCTGATCTTAAACACGTTCGGTCTTCTGGTAGTAACCTTAGGTACGCTGTGCATAGTGCCACACGACTAAAAGGTTCTACCCATACACAATCAGCCCGTCGATACGACCGCGACGTGGTACCAATACACCGCAACTCCCTCCAAACACCGCAGCCCTTGCCCAATCCAACACCTGGTACCCGCTGCCTTATCCTCTCTGCCCACTCCGCCCACTCTGCCCATCTCCTTGCAGCGGCCGCCTGTCCATTCCAAATCCAGCTTCGAGCACGGCTAGTACCACGCTCCCACCACCATTCCGGCGCACCTCACTCCAAGCCGCTGCAGTTACACAGGCTCCTAGACTCCGTCTCCTTCCACCCTCCCCGTCCTCTGCCGTACTGCCCGCTGCAGCCCGTCTCCGGAGCGCGTCAATTCGTGCGTGACGTGTATTGTCTGCCAACAGGCTCTGCATACGCCAGCTCACTCCGCGAACCGGCTTGGAGCTTCACAGAGCCTGCAGGTGGCCGCAATAAAATATGTCGTCCTCCCCGCCGAAGAAGGGGGAAGTGGAGGAAGGTGAACAATCGCCACAAGAAATCACCGAGCAAGGCACAGGTCAAGGTCCCATGGACCCTTCGGATACACAAGGGCAAGGAACTGAGGTCGAAGTCAAGGAGCAGGACAGATGGCTCCCGATAGCCAATGGTTAGTTCTCTTATACGCCCTTACACTCTCTGATTTGCGCGCGACTTTCTTCTCTGCATGTCCTCAGCGATGCTGTGACTGGCGTCGCTTCTCTCCTCCAACCACGATTGTTGTGAGAGGCCTCGACGATCCACCAGCCATCATCGAATCGCTTGCTTGCTTGCTGCCTGCCTGTCCGGACACTCCCGCTGCAGGACCAGCTCAAACGGTCAACTTGCAGCGCAAGCAGCGTGCAATCATGTCGTCCTCTTCCCCCTCTGATTCCACCTCGCCTGTGCAGCGGCCTTCCTCGTCAAAGGGCTCATCCAATAATCGCGATTCGGATGCTAACATAAGGAACTTTGCTCCAGTCGCCAGAATTATGAAGTCGGCTCTCCCAGAGAACGCAAAGATCGCCAAGGAGGCAAAGGAGTGCATGCAAGAATGTGTGTCCGAGTTCATCAGCTTCATCACGAGCGAAGGTGAGTTTGTGTGTGGGTGTGGGTGTGTGTGTTTGCGAGACATGTGTGTACGCGGTTGCAACGAATCATGTCTTTAAAGGGGACAATATAGCTTCAGCGTAGCACGGTGGGTCTTCTGGAAACGCGCTAACGAGAGACAAAAGCATCGGAGAAGTGCCAGCAGGAGAAAAGAAAGACGGTCAACGGGGAAGATATTCTATTCGCCATGACTTCGCTGGGGTTCGAGAACTATTCCGAGGCCTTGAAAATATATTTGGCCCGCTATCGAGAGGTAAGCTACGCACCCCCTTCTTCCACACCCCCCTTCCCCATAGCGCTCTCTTGTCTGTATCTATTATGAACACAAAAGACGAATGACTGAACTATTGGTACTGATGGGAGCCACGAGACCCTCCTCGCAAGCCAGAAATCAACCGGTCCTTCAGGCGCCGCTGGGAGCGGGGCCAACAACTCTGTCGCCGGTGGCAATGCCTCCGCCGCCGCGGCCTTCGCCGAGGGGGCCAACGATGCACTATTAGGCGATGGACTGGACGATGCGACGACGGGGTACGATCCCTCCTTTGCGACTCCCCACAACGGGAACGGCTCGGCCGAGTACTGAGGACGTCCGGCCCTGCTTCGAAGCTGGTTGGATGGTCTTGGTTGTGCGCGAAAGGTTGGGATCATGGTTTGGGTTTGAGGTTCAGATTGAAGAATGGAAATGGTTTGAAGGATTCAAAATTGCGCCGGATGTATGATGGGAAGAGGGATGATGAATCGATTGGATGGAATTGGGATTACGGTATGGATCTGGATTTGGACTTTGGAATCGGCGATGCTATGGATGATTGGAAGATGGCGAAACTCGGGTTTCTTTTGTCTGGGCGACTGTGTAGAGTATGGGACGGTCGTTTCTGTAAGGACTACTATTCTTCTTCTTCTTCTAGTGGGAGGGACATTATAATAGGATTATTGTTGAGAACTGGGGGAGAAATGAAGGATTTCGTGACTCCCGATTGGATATTTGTTTTGCCGTTTGCAGAGTTCCTACCTTATTTACAAAAGAAACGGGTACCGGTGTAAAGGCGATGGCGATGGCGATGGCGATGATATGGATTTCGATATACGTCAGGTACCTGAAGTGATAGATCTAGTCTATCCAATCAGCGTTGTTCGGGGATTCGGATTTTGTCCCTGATGGTACTTTTGAATTTGATGCCGTTTTGTATAAGAGGTCTTGCCTTTCCAGTCTCACCTGCATGTTCCGTCGTGAACTATTCTGTATCTTCATCTTCTCTTTCTTTCTTTGATCTTTGATCTTTGAGTACCTCCTATATTATGGAGGAATTGTTTTGCACTCTCTTTTTTGGGGGAGGGGGAGGGTGTTTTTGGATGGTTTTGGGATGGTCTTGTGAGTATTTGATGTAGGAGGAGAGGAGAGGGCTCTGTCTATCTACCTACCTGCCTGCCTACCTGCCTGCATGGATCTCATTGTAGGTACCGATTACCGATTACCAATGTTGATGTTGATGTTTGATGTTTTTGTTTTTGTTCTTGTTCATGCGCTAATTGGTTTGTAGGTACTGTAGTTTGTATCCGTAGTTACGTTAACTCCGATAGAGCCGCCGGATTCGACGTCATGATTTATGGAATTGACGGCCCGGGGGACTTCCAATCTTCCACTCTTGCCACGGACTCGGAGCCACCTGCATTGAAAGACACGTGTGTAGGAGATGGAGATTTGTAGGAGTTGTAATGGAAATGGAGAAGTATGAATTGGAGTATTATACTTTCGATTTTCGATTCACATCTCCGCTTCTCCCGATTTCATGTTTTCTTGTTGGGGATTGATGATCTAGGGCGTACCGATACCGATACCGATACCGATACCGATGGCAGTCTAGATTCCATTGAATATCCCTCCCTGACCGAGACCGAGTTTTTTGCGCGCGCGCGGCGGCGAATGGAGGATGAGGTTTGAGGTTCTATTACATCATTCCTTGCTCTCCATCCATCGGGTCGGAGTTAACCTCGTTGCTATCGGCGCAGGCGGCGAATTGGGATGGCTCGATGGGCTCGGTCGGATTGGAAGGAGTTGGGGCGGTCTGGAACCGCTTCTTTGCTGTGCTGTGGGTGTTTTTTGATTTCAAATTTTGGGGTTGTGGTGTGTGCTTTTCCCTTCACTCTCTTTCTGCATTGCGTTGCGTTGAGGGATGGATTGATGAGATGGGGGTGACGTTTTTGTGGGGTTTCGTTTTTCGTTCCTTTTTTTTGGGACACCCCTTGGAGGGGCGAGGAGGTGGTTGTATAAGTTTGGTGGATTTTCCCGTTTTGTGTTGGATTGTAAGATTTTCTCTTTTGTTTGTTATACAGTCGTTCCATTGAGTGGTAGGAAGTCACTAAATACCGGCGTCCAACGTTCTTTACTCTACTAACATGTACTCAGAATAACCATTACCTTACCTACTAAACACATCCCCAACAACCCAAACAAATCCACAATGTCCACCGACTATAAATTCGAAGGCTGGATGGGTCTCGACCCCAAATCCGTCGAGGGAAATATGAAATGGCAATCTTACGAACCTAAGAAATGGGAGGAATCAGACGTCGATATCAAAATCTCCCACTGCGGTATCTGTGGCTCAGATATACACACCCTCCGCTCCGGATGGGGCGAAACGAACTACCCCTGCGTTGTCGGTCACGAGATTGTTGGCCGCGCAGTCAAGGTTGGAAAAGATGTCAAAGGTATCAAAGTTGGTGATCGCGTTGGTGTTGGTGCGCAGTCGGGAGCTTGTATGAATCACAAGGGGGATTGTGAGGAATGTGCTGATGGCGCTGTTAACCATTGCCCGAAGATGACGGGTACATTCGATAGCAAGTTTGAGAACGGGGGCATGAGTTATGGTGGTTATGCCGATTACAATCGTGCAAAGGGGGATTTTGTGATTCAGATTCCCGAAGAACTTTCTTCGGCTGCTGCTGGTTTGTTCCTCTCCCCTGGTTGCGAGTATACATGTCAAGATGGATCTTTGCTAATGGCGATGGATAGCTCCTATGCTTTGCGGTGGTGTCACGACATACGCCCCTCTGAAACAGAACGGATGTGGACCCGGAAAGACGGTCGGAATCATTGGTGTAGGTGGTCTAGGCCACTTCGGTCTCCTCTGGGCCAAAGCCCTCGGCGCAAAGAAAGTCGTCGCCATATCCCGATCACACTCAAAAGAAGAAGATGCCAAAAAGATTGGCGCAGACGACTTCATCGCGACAGGAGATGATGGCTGGGCAGACAAACACTCGGGTACTCTCGACCTCATCGTCTCCACCGTCTCATCACCCAAAATGCCATTAGGTCAATATCTCCAACTCCTCCGCCCCCACGGCACTTTCGTCCAAGTCGGTGCGCCGGAGGATGAGCTACCGGGGTTCAGTGCTTTCGCTTTGATTGCAAAGGGTGCTCAGATCAAGGGATCTATCATTGGTACGCCTGATGATATCAGGGAGATGTTGCAGCTTGCTGTTGATAAGAAGGTTGAGCCTTGGATTGTGGAGAGGGATATGAAGGAGGCGAATCAGGCTGTTGTTGATATGGAGGATGGGAAGGCGAGGTATCGATATGTGCTTGTTAATCAGAAGAATGTGGAGAAGTAGAAAGTAGATATTTCTGCTGACTGGTCATACATACGCTGTAGTTGGACATTATTGCATGGTGCAATTGCTTTTGCACTTTTTTACATGAGTAGCATTGATTGTGGAATACAACATTAGCGACGATTGTCGTATAGTTTCTTCCCTTCTTGGATCGTGATTTCAATTGTGCGGTGTTGATTTCTTGACCGGTTCAGTTAGTTTTGGTGTCTTAATCAAGGCTCCAGAATCAGTAGTATTTAACGGCTACTCTAAATCGAAAATCAGTCGAGGAGAACAGGAGGAGAATTGGATGAAGATAGGGGTACTCACCTGTACCCATCATCAATCTTTTATAGAGACGATCCGACCCCGCCGAACTCCGCGTCCTTCCCGTCTCTACTTAAACCCCACAACTAAGTACAAAATACCAATAATAAGTATATCGTGATCTTTCTTTATTACAATGGAATCTTTTACTGTTAATATTATACGTATAATTCTTAGTAATAATGCTAGTAGCTACGCGGGATATTACCTAATATTTCTCTCTACTAGTAATTAGTATATAAGCTACGTCCTTTATACTACTACTACTACTACTACTACAACAACTACTACAACTACAATCAAATCAGAATTTCTAATTACCAATCCCCTATCCCAAAAATCCCTCCGCACGACTAAGATTACTAGTAAAGGATATCTTTTCCTAGTATAACTATATAAGAGTAAATAATTGTTCCTATTTTAGCTCTTCTATTCTTTGCGTTATACTTTCTCTTCGAGTATTGGGATTAGGATTTAAAAACCGGTTTTGATTGTTCTTTAAGTTCTTGGTTTTTGGTATTTGTAGTAGACTAGTAGACTGGTAGACTAGTAGACTGGTAGACTGGTAGACTAGTAGACTGGTAGACTAGTAGACTGGTAGACTGGTAGACTGGTAGACTGGTAGACTGGTAGACTGGTAGACTGGTAGACTGGTAGAC
>QWZN01000111.1:0-137257 GCA_003693225.1 Venturia aucupariae
GAGTCGGGATACTCTACTTATACGGGAAAGCTAATCCGATTTATCAGTTTATAATAAATCTACGTGTCTAATTATATTAGTATAGGTAACGAAAGTATATATAACATTTAGCGCTTATAGTCGGTAATAATAACCGGGTACTCAAGTTCTATAAGTTTGGTATAAATCAAGTAGATTGTTGGTATTAAGTAGATCGTCGGTATTAAGTAGATCGTCGGCTACAAGTAGCGGGTATAATATACGCGGAATTCTTAACGACGTGGATTACGAACGATCGGATATAGCGCGTAGAGAAGAAGGTTATTATAGTTCCGGGTCTTTAAAGAGACGGCGCGAAACGTAAGTAAACGATAAGGTTGGAGGGGCGAAAGGAACGTATAGGTAATCTAGTCGAAGAGGACTAGGGGATTTATATAGAAGTAGAAGATAGTCCGGTTTGTATAGACTAAATAGTTTCTAACGGAACGCGAGGACTCGACGGTTTATATAGAAAAAGTAGCCGGGAGTATCTATATAGACGATACGTACCAACTAGATCGTCGGACGACTAATTAACCAGATAGTCTATAGTATAACGTGTAGAAAGAAACTATATTCTAGTAGACTAGATAGGAGTACTATAGAACTAGTAGTTCTAGTAGTTTTACTAGGATTAGATAGCCTAAGTACGATATACTTTTCCTAACGTACCCCCAATCCGCTTATTTCTACCCCTAACCTATCTTATTTCTACCCCCGCCTAGAATCTAGGGGGGGATCCCCTATTTCACAGACGCCCAAGTTATTTCACAATTAATAATATTATAGTAGTTGCGCTATAGTAGTAAATCCACGTATAAATAAGATATTAGTAGACCCTACTACAATCTAGGCGATTAGACCGCCTAAATCGTATACGACCGTGTCGTATTGTAGCTATTTAGCTTAATTTATATACAATTATAGTATTATTAGGTCCTACTACAATCTAGGCGGTTAGACCGCCTAAATCGTATACGACTATGTTGTATTACAGCTATTTAGCTCAATCTATATATAATTATAGTATTAGTAGGTCGATAAGTCGTCGTTTACCGTATAGTTTGGATACGTATATTATCTAAATATAGCCTAGCGCTATTATATATAGTCGGCTTCAAGTATAATATATACTATAGCGTAACTACTATGATATTATTAATCGTAAAGTAACTTAGGCGCCTATGAAATGGGGGATCCTCCCTGAATTCTAGGCGGGGGTAGAAATAAGATAGGTTAGGGGTAGAAATAAGCGGATTGGGGATAGATTTAGTATCCGCCTATATATAGTCGGCTTTAAGTATAATATATAATATAGTATAACTACTATAACATTATTAATTGTGAAGTAACTTGGGCGCCTATAAAATAGGGGATCCTCCCTAAATTCTAGGCGGGGGTAGAAATAAGATAGGTTGGGGGTAGAAATACGCGGATTGGGGGTAGATTTAGTATCCGCCTATTTATATATATATATATATATCCGACACCCCCCCTTCAAGAAAGAGAAAGAAGAAACAGATAAAGGCTGCGGAAGATCCTATGATAGATATATTTCTGGATTTCATCGGTATCTTGAATGCTACTTTGCTAAATACTTTCTTCTTCTTTAGTAATATCGGATTTACGTCGATTTTTTCTTTGGTTTTTTGTTGGTGTTTTGGGGGGTCCGATATAACACGACACGATACGATATAACACGACACAAATCAATCAGCATGTCAAACGAATCAATTGAGAAACGACAAAGCGGAGATCTCGATTCCGCTTTCTCAAGGAAAGATGTAGAAAAAAAATAAGAACAAGATCCAATGAATGGATCGACGCACAAAGGCGATGCAGAGTCCAAAGGCGACATGGTACTAAATGTAGCACCGCCGGTTATATCGAATCCCTGGCACCCAAGTCAGTTTCCCGATGGGGGCGCAAAGGCATGGCTCGTTATCCTCGGCGGCTTCTATTGTCTCTTCTGTAGTTTCGGGTGGATAAATTGTACGTTAGATGCCTCACTCCGTCCGTCGTCAAATTTATGACTGTAGTGCTAACGGTCACGTAGGCATCGGTGTTTTCCAGGATTACTATCAATCGACTTTCTTGAAGAGTTACACTGCAAGTGATATATCGTGGATTGGTTCTCTGGAACTGTTCATCATGTTGGCGGGTGTGAGTAGTTACAATCTCTTTCTAGTTGTATTGTATGAAGTAACAGTCCCAGGGGCTCATCGTCGGTCGTCTATACGATATATTCGGACCACGACCTTTGATTCTCGTCGGAACCTTCTTCCACGTCTTCGGCTTGATGATGGCGTCCTTGTCGACAACCTATTACCAGCTCATTCTTTCCCAAGGAATTTGCAGTCCCATCGGTATCTGTTTGCTATTCAGTCCAGCCACAAATTGCGCCATCTCATGGTTCTTGAAGAAGTGCGCGTTTGCTGTAGGCATCGTCGCAGCAGGATCCGGTCTCGGCGGAATCATTTTGCCAATCATGGTGAACAAACTCATCCCCCAAGTCGGCTTTGGCTGGACAATGCGCATTGTCGCATTCCTGCAACTAGGCCTCCTCATCTTCGCCATTCTCACCATTCGGTCGCGCATCCCACCCAAACCACAACCGCTAAACGCCAAGAAATTCTTCAGCCCCTTGACTGAGAAAAGTTTCCTTCTTCTCATTGCGGCTTCCTTTGTTTATTACTTGGGCCTCTTCCTGCCCATCAATTACATCCAGCTCCAGGCGATCCAGTACGGCATGAGCCCATCTCTTGCCATCTACATCGTCCCCATACTCAATGTTGGAAGCATTCTCGGGCGAGTAATTCCTACATTTATCGCTGATAGACTTGGCCGTTTCAACACGAACGTGGTCATGGCTTTCTTCGCCGCTATACTCTCACTTGCACTGTGGCTTCCTGCTACCGGTAATGCCCCGTTGATCATCTTCGCCATTCTCTATGGCACCGCTTCCGGTGCCTTTGTAGCGCTCATTCCTGCCATGATCGCCCAAATATCCGATATATCAGAGATCGGCCATCGCACAGGTTTTGGGTTCGCCATTCTTTCCATCCCGGCACTCGTCAGCAACCCCATCGGTGGTGCTATATTGTCGGCCGACAATGGAAAATTCCGAGATATGCAGATTTATGCCGGTATCATGCTTTTCATCGGAAGTTGCTTATTTGTGGCGACGCGTTGTTCGTTGGTTGGTATGAAAGTGTGGACGAGAGTGTAGTGGATTATCGTGCGAGAATAGGCAAGATAGTTCAATGGCGAAATAGTAGACCACTCCACTTGTTGTGTAAGTATACTAAAAAAACGAGTTCAATGAAAAAGGTCTTCAAAGACCGCAGGATTATCAAAGCCACTCAATGTAGGATAGTACTCCGAGAAGATGTCGAAGAACGACATATCTAAGGTTAGAGAATTGCCCTGTATGCCTGCTGAATCCATCGCAAAAGACGGTTGTTGGTACATCATGTGCTGATTTTGGTCGGCGAAGCTCATGTTACCCATACTTGGAGCCGTGATATCGAGGTTTGGAGCGGGACCCTCACGGACTGGTGCAGAATCATGACCAGCCTGTGAGCAAACAAAGGCTTCATCAACTTGCCTCTGTACCCAGGAGGGGTCTAAGCCCGGGGTGACATCCAGTGTTCTCGAAGACTCACTGTGGCCTAGACTAGGTGGTCTATGGGCTTGGTATGATACAGAAGCATTGAGCCTGTGCTTTCCACCAGCAAGTAACGTAGTCAGCAATTGTACACCTCGCGAACATAATACGCTCTCGTCGTTGTTCAAGGCATGAATAGTGCGATCGACGAGACTCTTGGAGTTTTCAGAACTTGATTGGCTATCCGGATGATGTAAATGATCCAGGCACAATGTAATGCCAGCTGCAACGAGGTGCACCTGAACCCATATTAGCGTCAGTCTAGAACTTTGAAATGGGCGAAATACCTGACAGCTCCATATTGATGGCATCTGAGTGTCTGATGAAGCGATTTCCGCTTCTTCTAATATCTTCTTCGCAGAGGCTACAGATGCCCACCGTGTATATGTAAACTTCGGGTCGCTGAAGCTCCTGCTGAGAAATCGACGGTGTATCATTATGAGTTTGTGAGCATGAAGCACACGACAGGTATATCTCGCCTATTTGGTCCAGGAGGGACTGTCAGCAGATTCCACCAATGTTGGCGGCAAGCAAGTCTCTGGTCCTATGGCTCGTAGTCGGGAGTCAAATCTTAGAACAAGATCATATTGCTCTGACACATCTTCAACGCCAGTAGTGACGTCATGGAAGTCAGCCATCAGGGAGGCAATGTTGTACATGTAAATCCCAAAGTCTACGCCGATTGGAGCCTGATCTGCCGCGAGAAACATAGTATCCTCGTCGATTCTGCGTGGTTTCGAAGTGGTGAACTGCTTCTTGTGCAAGCAATACATGTCGGATGATGCAATCGAAAGCCAGTCTTGGGTACACAGTCCCATCCAGACTTTGCGAGCGGTCTCTCGCTTGATGATCAAGTCGCGCTGTGGTCGAGAGGGATTTGTTCTCAGAGCGTCAGCACCTTCCGGAGCGGCATCGATTGCAAGCTTTTGTAAACCCAAGCTCTGGGCCATTCGATAGCATCCACCAAATAGCACGAATTGTTCGTTGGAAAATCCCAAGATGTGTGCAGATATGGCGCCCACTTGAATCGCTTGAATCGAGTAGACATGATGTGTTGAAGCATACTGTCCTAGCTGCAGGCACGAATGAACAGCCTCGTACCATTCTTGGGCTTGCGGTCGTTTTTCTGTATGCTCGAAGCCCCAAGAGCGAGCAGTCAAGGCATCCGCGCACGTCAGACTCGCAGCCATGACAGCAAATAGGAGGGCGAACCAGCGAAGATCTTGACTTGAGAGTTCAATGCTTCCAGAACTTTGCAGGGCAACCAGAAGTTCGCGACGAAAAGCCGGAAAATTCATACAATTATGGAACTAAGCAAGATTTGCTTCGTGGAAGGCGATCAGCTGTTGCATCTTTGTCCAGCTTGGGATAAGGGACTGGAGGAAGACCAGCTCTTGGTCAGCAACGTTTCGACGAGCCAATTGTCGGCCAGCGAGAAATGTTGTATCCTTAACGCGAGTCACGGAATCTCTACCGATTGGTCTGCCTCTTTGGTTGATATTGGGGACATGTGGATCAGTTTGTGATGATTCTCCTGGGTCATAAGGATTGACTGAGGTCAAGAGCATGCCAAAGTCAGCATGCGTGCTTTGCTCTCTTCCAGGAGGCAACAAATCCCTCTCCGAATCAGCAGCTGGAGGCGACGGATGAACAACGGGCGAGTGCGGCATTTCATCTCCAATCGTGTCCGAATCATCGTTTTGCTGGCTGATTGTGGCGGCCTCGGACTGCTGACGATCCTTGTCTAATGCAGATTTCTTGGGGTTTGGATATTTCCTGTGTATGCGTGGATTGTAACCCTCGGGCCATTCGAGGGAGCAAGCTTCAGCTTTGCCGTCTCGGACACATCTCGTGCAAGGTAGCTTCCGATCGCATTTTTGCCTGCGCATGGAGCATCTTGTACATGTTTGTCGCGTCTTGGGCATGACTGGAGATGATCAAGTTCAGAACAACATTGAAATTGAAAGAACCAAGGTAATGTCTCTTCGATGGCAATCAGTGTCAATTCTCGTGAGCGGAGTGGCGTCGTAACGTGACTCACCATGGACGGACCCCGCGTATTCCATCATCTCGGTATCGGTATACACCTCGTCTTTCCGTCAGACTGGCGATGGAAGGCCGAAATTCAGGAGAGCCTCTGGTGGTGTTCAGGATCGGGCATGGTGTTGTTGTAGTTGTACGAAGGACGTCCGATCCTGATGGCCGATGACTGAATCGTTAGTGCTTACTTGTTAAGTCCGTCGGCGATAAGCCCGTGACCTTGACATTGTGGATCACACTTGAAGCTGATCTGACCAGAATCATATAAAATGATAGATTTCGGACTTGATAGCTGCCCAGAGAGAGAGACTTCTATCAGGTTTGATATGCCAGGATTGAACTTCTATCATTTGGATTTCGGCTGTACATACGTATCTCAAACATGTAGATATAAATTCAAAGGTCAATGAAAGTTAGCAAAAAATATCGAAATCGCTAAAGCAGACGGGTATCAGAAGTGTTGGTAACAGAAGTTGATTAATGCTTCCTCGAAGCTAGGGTAGAAAAGAGAGTTGACGGGATATCACAAGAGCAACCAGCATCACACAAAATCCCAAAGACCCTCCTCGCTAAAGTCAAAAGTCGTGAAAACATACAATTCGTTATGTCCCGAAGCAAGAGGCTCAGAAGAGCATAAAGCCAACCGCAGCAGCAAGCGCACCAATGGCTACTCCAGCTCTTGGCTTATTCTCCACCCCAGAATTCTTCCTGATCAAACCCGCCTTTGCGGCAGCAATCCTCGCTGTCATTGCAGATTCCATTGGTATAAGAATAACGTATTCCCCATCCAACTGCATCACGTTGTCGAAGACCAATCTTCCGTTGATCAGCTGAAGACTCTGTGTATCGCCTGAAGCACCCACGTTGCCGGTATTGGGCGTAAGACCTGGACCAGCAGCCATCGGCACCACAGAGAATGGAGAATTTGGCTCAGCACCAGTCGGACGGCGACCAACGGTGAACCTGAGGGTGGATAGTAGTTGCGGGTCTGATAAAGCAGCATCTGGATTGGCGTTGCCTTGTCCGGGAGTGGCGCGCATCACTTGTCGTACGGCGTCCAGGTTAAGGGGAAAATCGATTCTCGCGGTTGTTTCAATGCCTTTCTTGGGTGCGGCGGGTGGAGGAGGAGCTACAGGAGGAGCGGGAATTGGAGGTAAAGGAGGGGCCGGAATTGGAGGTACAGGAGGGCCCGCAATAGGAGGTAGAGGAGGGCCCGCAATGGGAGGAATAGGAGGTTCGGGAATGGCTGATGGGCTGAGTGGCGGAGCAGGAGCAGGATATACTGGTTCTAACGTTGCTGCCGTGGCACCCTGTGGAAGATCGGGAGAACCCGAGGCTTTTGGCTGTGGTTGAGTGATAGGCCGAGGCGCAGCAACCGGGGCTAATTGGCGTCTTCGAGGACTCGCAAACGTGAAAGGCTTTGCTGGGTCGGCTGGGGCTGGTAGCGCGTTTGCAGGCGATTCGAGAGGGACAGCACTCCCACTCGCAGGATCCAGGATAGGCACTAGAGTTCCGTTTGATGGCACGGCTGGAATGGGTGGTGGCGTCAATTCAACCCGCCCTGTCGTGTTTACGACCCATGCGTATGAATCTGGCACAAAGTTAGCCGGAAATTGAGCAAAGATTGAGCTCTCATACTCAAAGCCATCATGCCCTCTGGGATATCTTTCTCGTCGAGTGGATATTTCAGATCTACATTCATCCGCAACGGGAATTCTGATTCCACAGCAAACTTTAAACCATCAAGGAACTCAATCTCTTGTCTTCCAGATCCGCCAGTGAAGCTGGCGCTGAATTGAGCCCCTGTACCGTATGGGATGAAGATGTCGCCGTTGTCCGTACCCTTTCTACCCAAGATCACGAACTCGCCGTCTAGGGAAGTCATCTGACTCAATGACGTCCTGAACTGGGCTCTAAACCTTGTTAGCCTGGCAGCGAGCACGAAATGGCATGGTTCAACTACCTCTGGACTGTTTGTCGCGATGTCGATACGATCCATGCTTTCTTGTCATCTGCAAGCTTCCCAACGAACGTATCCGCCTGTTCGATGGACATGTTCCGTAATCTTGCTGGATCGTAAGGTATCGTGATCTTTGCAATCATGTCGTTGCCTGGCGGGTCTGTGTTGAATAGGTAGGAGTATCCTCGCACATTTCGATAACCTGTGCCTGCTGCTCCCGTGACGAAGTTCCCATTAAGAGGGCTGTCGTTCATCCTAACGGTAATTTCTCGGTCGACAGGGGAATACACATTCTGCAAATATTTAGTCCATGAGAAGATCACGAGGCGTGGTCTTGTTCACAATTTTAAGACCGTCTACGAATTCAATATCATTATTCGTCATCTGCGTATGTTAGAAATCAACTCAGTACAAACGCATATATTCACTCACGTTTCCGAAGAGCTGTATCGGCTTGTCGAATGCCGCCAAGATTTCCGAGGCAGCTTTGCTCTGCACCTCTCCCACAAAGACCGAGCATATTAGGAATCCGACGCCCAGCGTCCTGAGCCCAGCAAGAAAAAAAGAAGACATGAGGGAGAAAGAAAACTCAAAGAAATGACGGGAATTGAGATGTAGGAGGTGGGGAGAAGAAACAATTAGCTGGACAGCTCGACATCATAGAGGATGAATGAATACAGATATGTTTGGCGGTAGCTCAGCTCAACCTGCCAGGCCTTCTACAGGAAACGTACGGGCCTGGCCGTCGAAGAGTAAGTTTCGACAAGTTTTGTGCTGGTGCCGAATGATCTGTGGACAGTATCATGGTGGTAATAGTACCCCTTTCATTGAGGTCGAAACTGTAGGCCTCGAAACAAAGTCAGAACCTCATGTTTGCAAATTCAGGAGCTGACTTGGAACGGCAGTATGTTGAGCGCAGTCCAGGATCGATTTATGATGATACTTAGCAAGCTTGTCCGACTCGAGCTATTGAGCCACATTGGAGCACTTGATGATCCCATATGGATTGAACCTTGGAAAGCAGAGCCCTGCCATATGACAACTCTTCTGAGGCTGTGGCGGTGGAGGCCACCCCATGAAGCCCTATTTGTGACATTTCCGGGGGGTTTTGAGACTCGGGATGCTGCAGGTGGAGGAGATGTTGAGGCGCTGAAGGGGTTTGAGACGACGGAGAGTCGGGAGGCAGAGCACCGTGACCGAAGCACCACGGGTTTCAGACAACAGAACAACAACTCGCTCAACACCGCACCCTCGCTCATACTAGTAACAAGTCTCTAGCCAACTCTCTTCCACATTTCCGGCCGATATGGAGTGATAGATGCGAATTGAGGGCGAAGAAGCACGTGACCTTTCCCCGAGCTCCAAGTCGTCATCCAAGAGAATTCGAAACCTACTCGTCCCGTTTCATCCTCTCAGAATCGCGTTTGCATCTCATCGATCCCTTCGTACAAGTCCGGACATCCATACTATATCAACAAGGAATCCCATATCTCTACGTCATGGTACTTACGCCATAGGAAGAGTATGATCTTGATGTAGCTCAAGATGCTGTATAGGTTCACGCCGATGCGTCGACTTTTGTCGAGGGACTGAGCAAGACCGAGGCATATGAGCAGGTCATAGAGGGAGCTAGATCGCTGTTCGAAGGACAGAGGAATTGGGTGAGCTGAGATAGAACCGTCCTAAAACATATACCTCTAACATCTTCCAGGTCTGGTATGCGCAGCAGCTAAATATGTGCATAAAGTGCCCGCGAGAAGACTCATTGGATTTTCTAGTAACCTCTCCAATGCTTCCGCCCTCCTATACCATGCCTACCGTTCCCTCCCGAGCCCCTCCGCAAACGTGAATTGGTGCGGCTTCTACGTGGTTGATCCGAAAGACCCATCACAACTTATACTGGGACCTTTCCAAGGCCACGTAGCTTGTCAGCTCATTTCTTTTGGCAAAGGCGTGTGTGGTACGGCGGCGGACACTAAGAAGACACAGCTCGTCAGAGATGTCGAACAATACCCCGGACATATCGCTTGTGATGCAAGCAGCAGGAGCGAGATTGTGGTGCCGATAATACAGAACGGAAAAGTGGTCGCGATTATAGATGTTGATTGCGCGGAGCTGAACGGATTTGATGAGCTGGATCAGAAATACTTGGAGAAGCTTGCAACAATCTTGACGGACATGTGTGACTTCGGATCGCATTTTTGAACTCAGCGGTAGTAAATGGTGGATTGCTTGTGACTCCAAGAACGACGACTAGGGTAGTGCAGTCATGTATGGTGTTTGCATAGCAATGGTGTAAGTAGCATTCCGCCATGTTTGTGGTTAGTCAAGATTTCATGATTTCAATTACAAAACTGCCCTAAGTTGTTCTCTAGAACCATCACCATAATAAACAAGCTTCGAATCTCGACCCGGGTTCTCATGAGGACTGTCCAAATTTGCCAATTCGACGACTGCAATCCTTTGGCTCCAATGGCTGGCCAGCTTTAAATCAAACCCAATCAGTCTATGAATCACTCTACATTTTCACTTGGTCGTTACATCCAATATCATGGTTCCTCGAAAGATTCGCGCAGTAGCGATACCTCTCTTAACAATCTATCGCCTTATTGCTCACTACGTGGTCAGGAACTCAAGCCGTTTTGGCTTCCTGATCTACCAGCAGAGGTAATTGCGAAACTAAATATCATCTGTAACGCTCGAGTTGCGATAACCAGAGTCGCAACTACATCTATGGGCACTGCCTCCTCCGATCAACAACTCACCACGTCCGAATCAAGATGGAGATGGCCAGGACCTCACAGACAACGGCGAGTGCTCGAACTAAGAGAAGCGCTGGTTTCGAGGGCAAAGTAGTAAGTCGTGGCAACGAAGTGAAGAACGAGACAGCGCCTGTTTTAGAGTAAATTTCACATGCCTTCCTGACCTCTCGACAAATTGCCAACGAGGAAATCTTCTCCCTCTATAACTGACCCTTCATCTTCGCCCGTCTTCGCGAACGCATTACTTTCATCCATGAGCTTTCAGACATGGCACGTACGGTGTTTGCGGAGCGTTGCCCTAGACTATACCCCAATGGGCCATGGTAACCGGTTGCAGCTGGGGCACCGTTCCATCTACCCTGCCTCATCTCAAATCATTACACATTGATACACTGGCAAAAACACCGTGGCCTGTCTAGCTAGTCACTAGAGAGTTGGTCATCAGTCGAAGCCTTTACTCAACTCAACAAATTCTGATTGGAAGCGTTTCTTCACCGTTATCAACACTGGGCGCTTTGATCGTCGATTTGGAAATAATCTCTCCGATTGAGCACCCTTCTACAATTAATAGAAGCGATGAAGACTTTCTTATCCGAGTAGAAACCGAAAATTATTCTTAGATAGGAGAATGGACAATGATACACCCAGTTAGCCAAGCCGCTTAGGGATTTCGCATTAGTACCGCCTGAACTCTATTTTAGCCAGTCCTCCGGAAGACTCGAAGGGTGTCCATCGCTAACAGGTATGTATCGTGAGGTTGCCAATGCCAAAGTTCCGTCTGGTGCCAATCGAGGTCTTGAAGCCTCGTATCTAATCACTCCATCAACAACAACAACAACACTAACAAGTTACCGTCGTGAATGTATCTACGACCTACCCCAACCGCACACGATAAATGAGAGCACATACACAGCTCAAATAATCCATGGAGAGCATCACACCACACCACCAACCAGACGCCAAAAAGCGATCTGGCCCCGTAAGACGTAGAACCCTTCAATTGAGCCGCTTATTATCCCCGAGTCCCTACGCCATCGTCGAAATACTAGTACCCGGTGCTTTGCTTGGTAGGTAGGATACCCATCGCAACAACAGTAAATAATAAGCGTCCTGATCAATATCTCCTCGACATAGCAAGATAAGCATCACCATCACCAATGACGCAAAAGGGTGACATTAACAAGGCGACAACGAAAAGCTGAAAAAAATATTTCTCCAGATCGCCATTTGTATGACGGGCGACAGTCGTTCCCATACTATGTACATGGCAGGCAGCTAAGCGATCAACCACCAACCTTACCTAGTAAACCTCACCTCCATAACCACAACCACCATAAAATCTCCTCATAACAAGAATCCGAGCTTCAACCGATAAGCGAGGAGAACGAGTAATGTGGTCGGTAGGTAGGGCTTCGGGAGTGCAACCCCACCCAACCCAACCCAACCCACTCAATCCGAGGAGCAAGGGCATCTCCATTCCATACACAGTCCAAAGTAACGCCTGGCCCGAAATTGATTCGGGTAAAAACATTTTTCTAACAGTATATACCCGACCCGATACAACTAGTAAATAACAATGATAAATACCAATAAATGATAATAATAATGAATGGTAGCGTCCTGGTAGTTAACGAACGTGGCTGTTCATTCCTTACTCTGACTCTGATTCTGACTGTGACTGTGACTGTGACTCGGGATACGATCGGATAGGTAGCCGAGATGCACCGGGTTCGGAACTCGGGATGCGTTTGTTCTGAGCCCGGGCTGGTTTGATCGTCGGATAGGGCTGGCTGGCTGGCTAGGGTTAGTGTTTTTGGATGGGCACGGGTGTTGATGGTGCGGATAACATGAAGTGTCGGGATGGTCGAGTGTTCTCGGGATGGATGATGCTGTGTATACCGATAATGATTTGGACGCTGCGTCTAGGAGACGTGAGTCTTGTTGCTCTCACTGCATCTCAAGGTGATATGGGATGCAGCTTTTCCTGTGGATGCCAGGGTGCGGAGGTGGCTATTTTACGCCTCGGATAGGTCCCGGCGAAGCGAGAAACCTGCACGATTTATAAAGACCAAAGTAGATTGCTCCTCTGAAAGTGGACAGTTGTCAGTACGAAGAACGAGACGAGAGTAATAGATATAGGGCAACACCCATAGAGATAGAAATTATGTTATTGGTTCGTAATAAGTCAAAAGCAATCGCAATACTATGTGGGGTATGACAGCATAGTTAACACACATTCCCGAGGCCTAAACAATCAGAAAACGCCAACCGAATAGAATCGTAACTCAACAGCAATTCGTCGCGTCTTCGGATGGTCCGCTGTTGCCAGGTCTTGATGGTGTTAGTTTATGTGTCAAAGCTTTGTTTTGGTGGAAACATACCCTAGTTCTATAGCCTCCCAGCCAAAGATGAAAAAGCCCAAGTACGCTCCGATGAAAATGCACATGATGATGTAGCCGTTGTAGTACATTGCAAGTCTGGAAAGGTGTTAGTCTGAAGATCTCAAGCGTGTAGGAGTCGAGTCTCTTACAGCATGAGAATATATCCCACTGCGAAAGCCACCGTGTGAAAGCTTGCCCGGACCATTTGCTGAAAGAGGGACGGTCTGAATGTGTTTGCCGAGTTACTGCCCTTCAAGAACAATTTCGTTGAATTCATCTCCGATTTCCTCCCATCGCCAACGTCGGTGGATGAATTTTGGGAGCCCATGTGTGATGACGCCATAGCAAATTTTTGTTGGTGGCATCGCAGGATATATGCGTCGTACTCCTTGCCGGCGCGTCGAAGGAATTCGAGTAGGAGGACTAGTAGAATGACGCCTATGCAAGATCCGGCGAACATGGCAGTTGAAGTAATACGCCAAGTGTGAGACACGAAACAGGCGTCGACTGTGTACCAGTTCCATAACATCTAAGGAAATTGTTAGAACCCCTCTCGGAATGGATGTTGGTCGTGAAGCCACTTACAGAAATCCTGCATTCGTCGCCGCCCATGTCCATGTGGCCGCCTCCGGTTGCCATTGATGTTGCAGCGGCCGTGGCCATTGAGGTCATTGAGGCGGTCGTTGGCATTGTCATGCTGGGCATATTGGACATAGTGGGCATGGTGGTCATGCTCGACATGGTGGACATGGTAGACATAATGGAAGAGGCTGTGGTGGTTGCTGGCATCGACATTCCGTTCATCTTGACTGGTGTTGAGTAAGGTGATGCGGGACGGGGGGGTTATATATCAATGGCAACAGTGATGCCGATTCTTGGCAAACCTGATTTATCTGTCCGCCCCCTCCCTCGGTAAATCTAAACCTCGTAAAGTGACAAGAGCTTAGGCCTGTCGTCTCCGAATTTAGCCAGACAACGTGCGATTTTCCGGCCTGTTGTCAGAATCGTGGTGATCGGCGTAATAATAATCGGAGTTTGCATGTTGAAGCGGCGACACGAAGTTCGGGACGCGAACAGGGTGGAAATAACCTACCGCTGCCCGGTCCCAGACGTGGTCCTCTGGAATGCACGTTATCAGAGTTGAAGGCCTGGGGAAGTGGGCATCGATGGAACTAGGTGTTCGAACTCGAGCAGAATAGATTTTTAACTCAAGCGTTGCTCCAATCTCTCATGACCTCAATAGTTGGACAATCATGTCTTCCAGAGGGACACTTTGGTGTATCACATTATGCCTGGCAACTTGCGCTCAGATCTAGATAAGTTCCCACGTATGGAACCGCAGGTTATTAATATATTAATGCCGCCTATATTTAAGATCAGCAGCCAAGTGTGCTGTGGTAGGGTCTTATCCCCGATTTTCCAATGAATCGCTGAGAGCGTTCCCTGTCCAATTTGATTTAGGGCTGGTTCGGCAGGCAAGGAGTAAGAAGTCGGGGCAACACGGGGAGTTGATTTCTATTCCGAGCAGAGGGTCGGTCAGTCTGAGCATGGTGTTGCGATGCTAATTGAGTTGCATGGTGTTGATGTTGATGTGGACGTGGACGTTGGTGTTCGTTGTTGCATGTGGTGTCGAAGTCGAAAATAGTTGGAACTAGTGGTGTCGGAACACGGAAGCTCCGCCTAGCCAAGACAACTTGAAGACAAACCAAGTGATCCAAGCCAACAATATTTTCTCTCCCTCTCTCTTTCTCTCTCTATATACCCTCCTTCTCTCTTTTCATCACCAATAACCTGCTTCGAGCGCTCTTCAGCCTTGGTAACAAACACCTGATCGACCGGAGTCGAGCTGGACTGTCCACCAATGGCACTCGATGGCTTAGCCGAGCAAAGAGCGGCAACAGAAGCCCTCGGATTCATAGCCGATTTTATTATAACAACTGTTGTAGTATTACCAACAATAATTATATTCACCATGACTCCTATTATTGCAATTTGGAATCGAGGGCCAAAAAATAAGACTCCCGAGTAGCATTAACCGCCACGACTAATTCGTCTCCGGAAAAATTCTCATCGAGCACGATATTTTGCAGCCTCTCGGCTGTAAAACCTGTACACCTAGGGATCATCGGTGCCTAGGGTGAGGATCTGCCAGATCCCGAGGGCACACACTATGTATATACACGGTAAATTGTCCCGTTGACTCCGTGCAGAGTTGATGAGCGCGATGAATTGTACACGGCCAGAATTTGTACGGGAGACCTGGAGGCCCAAAAAAGCTGGGGGCTCAAAAATTACCATCAATCATTGTCGAAGCCACCCATGTCTCGTACTATGTACTGTGGTAGCTGGCCAAATAAACGTTAAATTTGACCCTTGTCCTGGTCAGTGCGTGAGGTCGTCTTTCTTTCGCATCTTCGCAAGATCTAGATATTTTTTATTCGGTCTTTCAAGGTCTTATTCGCCTGATTTCTAGCTTCGTAACGATATAAGATTTATGCTTATACCTCTGCGTTGGGTGGCAGGAATCGAAAAGACCGAGGACCCACCAAATAACGTTCTTTTGGCCGGCTACCACAGTATACATTTTGCACGGATTCTACCCTGTACGGCATTACACAGTACTGTGGTAGCTTGGGTATTAAAGGTTAATTCTCGGCTCGATGACACCCCTATTATTTTCCACCCCAACGTAGGATTATAAATACAAAACTTACTTCTTTAGAAAGAGAAAAGCGAGGAGGATAAGATCCTTTTCTTCTGATAAAAAAATATCAAGGTTACGTTAAGTTATACGTAGAAGAGAACTTATCGCACGGATCAAGACAGGGGTTGTAATTAACCTTTATTCCCCAAGCTACCACAGTACATATGGATGTCCGGGCACATTCGCTTAGATCCTCCCGCTCCACGATGCATCACTTATCATCCCGTATTCGCATCAACATTTTCAGTCGTTACCCGAGTTTTTACCTCTATACTCGGTTCGTCTCTACCGTTCATTGACCTGTCTTCCGTTCCTACCTCGCCTAAACCATTCCGTGCGCGTAGGGCCGTGGGCCGTATGGGGTTCGGACGACTCACTCACGCCTTTTATTTCGGTAGCGACTTCGGCCCAGACCTTATAAAACCTTTTGAGAAGACACTCCCTCATCAACGCTATAGCCGGGAAGTAGCTGTTGGCCTCGAGTTCTCCGGTGTTGTACCAATTTCGGGTATCTAAAGTGATAAAATATCAACTTTCCCGAACAAACCCGGATCGATAGAATTGTAGTCTAGTAGTACAAGTTACCTTAGTATTCCTCAGATCAACAGCCATGGGTGATATGGTATATAAAGAGTATACTTAGTACTATATCGATATATCTAGTATCCGACTAGTTTTCGATATGTCGTGGATTGCCGCCATGTATTATATATATCCCGCTCGGGGAGTAGTCCAGCTCAAGCAATATCACCGTTGTTCTTTGAGGTTCGACATACACTTGGAACTTCAGTTTGTACTTACCTGAGCTACCACGTGCATCTCGCGTTGGATCACGCAGCGAGCAAAGACTTGGAAGCGTTGAAGGACGAAACGCGACTTGGATAGGACGAAGTTATTGCTAAACCGTTTCTATGCGGTGCCTTCAATACGAATCGAGTATCTTTCGGCGAGCAAGTTGAGGGTCTTGAGTCTGAGCGACGTCTGCGGGAGGTGGTGACACCTGAGTCCCTCGTTGGAAGAGAGGCGAAGCAATTTGGATGGTTTGATAGCAACTTCCTTGTCTGCAGCTTCATGTCTAGCTGTATTGAATGCAGTTCGCCGTCAATCACGAAGAGCCTTCAAACCCTGGAGGCGTTGGTTGACTGTGAATTTGACGAGCTCGCTCCAATTATCTTTTGTCATCTCTCTCAACCGGATGGAGTGTGCAGTACTCTCGTCGAGGTTCTGGTGACGGCTGTTAGGGGATTGTCGGTTTAGATTATACCTACTGTTCATCGATACCGTGACGATCGGGCTAACGGCGGCCTCGTCGTGAAGACTCTGTCGATCACGATCCTGCTTTGCGGAGTACTATGAAGTAGCCTAATTATACCTGCGCGTGTGTATTTTTAAGCCCCACGCTTGCAGTGGATCGCTGCCGCCAAGGAACCGGGACGGTCGGATATCCAATTCTGCGGGTGCTGGGCCATGGGAAATCGAGCATTGCGATGAGATTTGCAGCAAGGGTGGGAGTGGAGTGCATCTAGCAAGCGATGCAATAATGATAAGTGTTTCTTCTTGAGTTGATGGAATGCTGTGGATAGATGCAGTATCTATTTGATAAATACTCACGATAATGTAAGCGGTATCGATACATCTAGTCAGGAGGAAAGAATTGTTTCGAGTGAATGACTCGGGCTGGGTGATCGATTTGATTGCATGCAGAGTGACGAGGAAGAGCCTGAGCTCGAGAACATTTGGCGCGGGCACGTGACCTCAATCGTAAGCAAGCTTCAATCCAGTATCACCTCTAGTATTCCATCAGAGCAGCAAAAGAGACACGCGCCGCCACTTGGAGCTTTTGCAGCCACCGCCCATCTCCCATTGTTATACCTACCTCAACACCATACCGCGACTCCACCACCCCGAAGAATACCGCCGTCAATTGTCCGCAACCCTCGCTTCCCCGTTATCGCCATGCTCCCACCCTGAGGAATTATTGCGCAGCCTGTCACACAATAATGAGACTGGAACAGGGCCTTACCATCCCCAGGCCTTGGGTCCTCGATATACGGATTGCTCCACTGCTTCGGTCCCCCTGAAGACTCCGAGACACCCTCCTCCAACACCAGGGAGAAACGCCGTAATGGCCGGGTCCAGTACCTCGTACACCTCCTTCATAATAGGCATATTGATCCTCGCATACCTCTCGACCTTCATCATATTCGCCGTCATCCGCGTACTTTTCGGAGTATCAATACAAAGGCTGTGGTGGAGCGGACTGCGGCGGATAGCTTTCACTCCAAGAGATGGACTCAGGGTTGACATACGCGGATTGCGGTTATCCATACATCGACCAACTTTCGCTCAACCAACATGGCTCAGCGTGGTCATCACGGAACTGAAGGTCACGGTGGATCTCAAGGCGTTGGGCTCGAAGAAACCGCAGAAGCGTAAGGCTTGGGTGCAATGGGGCAATGGCACCATACCAAAGATACACACACCACCCGGGACACCAACCAAGACTTCTGCAGAGACTGAGACGGAGGCGGAGACGGAAATGGAGCCAGAAACGGATACAGATGCGGAAGAGCTGCGTAGCAGGACATGGCGGCGTTTGACGGAGCTCAAGAATAAGATCAAGCGACTGCATCGGCAGATTCAGTGGATACGAATGGTCGACGTGGTAGCTGTGAACTCGGGAATTTTCATACAGGATATTGGGTCGTTCCAATTGGCGAATTTCACAATGGCTGTGGATACGAGACGGAAAACAGTGGACAGGAGTCGATTATTCCAGCATCGGCAAGCCGAATCGGATCTTCACAGGCCGGCGGAATGGATGCTTACTGCGCGAAGTCTTCTTTTTGCACTTGAAGGAGATGAGGCCAATGAGATCTTGGACCATGCAACTCTCAATATACACGGGCTTTTGTCACAGAAGTTGGAAGGGCTGAGGGATGCTTCAATAGCCTTGAAACTTGGTCGATTGAGCTTGCCCTACGATGATATCCAACTTTGCCAGGAGAGGATACAAAACCGCCAGAAACAACACTCTCGGAGACCAACAGGATCAAAAGCATCAGTGACTTCGTTCAGAGACATCATGGAGGAGCTTGAGAAGCCAGGCAGTCAGGAAGAGGCCATTGTGCAGACCGTGTCTGACTCCAAAGAGTTCGTCTCATCCATACTCCGCGGCATACAAGAAATTCAATTTGCAGTCAGTTTTGTTGGGATATCAAAACGATTGCGATCGCGAGCTGTTGCAAAGGCCAAAGCACCCGTATATCTGAACATGTCCATGAAAGAAGTCGGGTTCGATGTTCTACGACTAGACAGTGGAAGCCCTGCTCACCTGATGTATTTCTCTCGAGATGACGTGGCGCATCAAGCTCTTGTGACGGCCATTTCAATATCGGTGGGCATCGACGACGGTCACGATCATCCTGAACGGCTTGTGTACATCCCTATGGCCACTGCAACCATCAAGTCCACACTTCCGTCAAAGACCATCACGCTATCAAAGCAAGAAGCTGAGACTGAGCGCAACACCAACATATTATTTGCCAATCTCGTTGTCACTTCTCCTTCCGTGGATCTCGATCCCAAACATCTGCCATTCATCTTGGGGGTGATTCGAAGCCAGCGAGACAAACCGCGCACAGGTCTGTCCTCTCCCAGACAGCAAAGGCATCACCTGATTTCAAGACTATTGCCGAAAGCTAGCGTCAAGATCTCCATACATGAACCTGTGGTCCGAGTGTCTTTGCCATGCATGGATGTCCAGAGGAGAGGTACTGGCGACTTTGATCTGCTCATCTCTGCCACGTCCTCCGTATCACTTGAGGTTGAATCTTCTCATTCAGCCGGACCTGACTTGCATTACTCCCTGTCGTCGACGCTGAGATTGACTTCCCACCAGCTTTACTACCAAACTGCTTCGAGCGACAAGCACGATCTCTTGCTCGCCGACAGTTTAGAAATCCAGGCTAAAGTCACAGCCTCTCCCGAGCTCGCAGTTGTCGTCACTGGCAACTTCCAAAGGTTTTGCTTGTTGATGGTACGGCCTGAGATCAGTGAAGGTGTCCGTCAAATCGTTTCTCAATTGAGGACCGATATTCTTCGCACTCATCAGAGCGGTTCATCAGAACAACCCAATCTCCTACGAAGACTACCGAGCTGGTTATTAGTAGTACAACTTCAAGGGTCTGACTTTAACATTGAGGTTGCAGGCATTGACGCAAAGGTGTCGCCAAACTGTCGAGGAACCGCTCTTCGCCTAGAATCATGGACAGCAGAATACAAAGCAGACCGACGCGACGAGACGCTTTCCAAACCAGCCAGAAGACGCGCAGTCAGCCGTTCCATCCACGGCGACGATCTATTCTTAAAGCCGATGGCACCGAGCCCCCATCGCTCGAAACAAGGTAGCCATACCGATCATCGGCGCCTCGCGATACACATTCACAATCTCGAAGCCTTCGTCATTGAGTCTGCTGACACTTGGGAGCCCGAATCCTTCATATCCTTGCCTCGTTTTGAGGTGGCTTTGAGTACTACTTCGGACCATACTGGACAAGTCCTACACATCAACTCGTTGGCCAAGGCCCTCTTTGTCCAATACTCGCTTTCTCGTCACTTTGCCTGTGGAGTGGCTGCAGTGGTGCTCATGAAAACCTTCACCCATAGTGACCCAGTTCCAATTACGCCTACCCTTCAGATGGACATACCGTCCCCACTCGACAATGTACCCATATCTCCACCTCGAACTCCAACGCACAGGGCCGAAATCATAACTGTTGACTTCAAGGCCGGGCTCATCCAAATCAAGGGGGCAATGCCACAAGATCCAAACTTGATGATGCAGGTGTTTGGTGTAGAGGCCGGAAGACATCGGTGGTCAACTCCTTTCGTTCGCGCTAGGATAATGCGAATGTATGCCGACTCGCCGACTGTCAAGAGCACTTGGGCCCGGATAGTCAGTGTGCGAGGCCTGAAGATTGATTTCCGACATTCCAAGCGGAAGGTAGGAAACAGTTATGTCGATGACAGATCCATCGATGTTAGTAGCGAAGCCATTAGGATAGGAGTGCCCCATCAATTTGTTGCGCATAAAATCTTTGACAACATAACCAATATTGTCAAGACCAGTGAGCAGCTTCACCATCGCTTCAAGACGGGTACGGAAGAGTATATTTTGAAGAAAAGACCAGAGGGACCGAAGCACGTTCCTAAGATTACTGTCAGATCAGCAGCATTCCTGTTCGAGATTGAAGATGGTCCATTCGACTGGAAGCTGAGCACGATTTACCTTAACGGCCTGCACGAACAGAAGCAAAGGATAGCCCGAGAAGAGGCGTTCCGACTGAAAGTCAAGAAAATGAAGGAAGACGCGATCCAAGCTCAGAGGCCTAGAGACTCTCGACCAAGGTCAGCACACCCCACTGGCCGAGGGCGGAACCATAGACGGCGGAACTCCGAAGATCCCGCAAAATCGAAGGCAAAGAGCAGGAGCCCCGATCGAGAATCATCGAGGCGACGTTCCCGGACATCAGTCGGCGACAATAGACAGTTGCGATACAATGCTGCTGGGTCAATCAAGTTGAGCGACAAGATCAAGCGGTCTGTTGACGAGGCAAGAGAAGTTTTAGACAAATTCAATGCGGACACTTGGAAAAAGCGCATCAATAATGCCTATCGGTTTCAAAGGCGGGGCATGCAAGATCTTCGGTCCCTCGTGTGGGGCCTGGACGATACCGACGAAGAGGAGCAGGATGAGCAGATTCTTGCCATTCCTCAGCGACCTGCTTTGATGGCTGTGGTGGTCAGCGATCTCAATGTGGCAATAGACAAGCCGTCTTTCCCGCTCTCCGATCTGCCTCTCTTCATGAATCGGATGGGCAAGGGAATGCCCCTCGATATGAAGTATTCTCTCCTCATTCCTATGTACCTGAACGTCGCGGTGGGAGAGGCTAGGATGACACTGCGAGATTATCCTCTGCCGGTCCTCCATGTCCCCGCTATACGACCTGGTCAATCTCCAAGGCTTCCTAGTCTTTCGTTGTATACGGACTTTGTGATTGCCGAAGAGTTCCGTAACTCGGAGTCCATCCGACATGTTAAAGTTGTCGTTGTACCGCCCGAGCTAGACGACCAAGGTAAACCTCATGGTGGGCTGGAGGTTGACGTTCGTCGAACCGTGTCTGCCGTCAAGACCTACTCTGACATTGCTGTGGATGTGAATACAAGTCTGCCTACGAGAATAACGTGGGGCACGTCTTATCAGCCGGCAATCCAGGACATGATGCAAGTCATTGAGAATTTTACCAAGCCACCCGTTGATCCATCAGAACGAGTTGGCTTCTGGGACAAGATTCGCTTGACATTCCATTCTCGAGTCAAGGTCTCCTGGAAAGGTGATGGAGATGTCCATCTCGTGCTCAAAGGTTCGTTAACTGGTCCCTTTGTTTTCTGGTCTAGCTGACATTTTCAAAAGGTTCTCGTGATCCATACAATGTCACCGGCAGTGGAGCAGGCTTTGTCATGTGTTGGCGCAACGAAGTTGTTTGGCGCATCGCCGAAGACAAGGACCCCACAAAATTCATGACAGTTGATAGTGGGGAGTACGTTCTTGCTGTCCCAGATTTCAGTCGATATGCCAGGCGTAACTTCGAAATAGAATCAGATGACGCTAGCGTTTCGAGCGGCTCAAGTTACTCCTCGGGCGGTAGGTTCAAGAAGACGGCGATGAAGCTATCGGGCAATGTTAGATGGCTGGCTGGTCTGGTGTTTGAACGAAACACCGATACTGGACGATCCTTTAATTTCAAGCCACATTACGAAGTCGCGTTGAAGAACCCCAAGTATGCAAAGGAGGTGGATGGGAAGAAATGGGATGCTTTTGCAGGGTTCCGCAGTCACCACATACATTTGTCAGTTGCCATTGCCGCGCCCGTCAATCGCGATTGGACAGTGACGAATTTGAAACCCTCTACGAATTACAACAGTGTCCATCTGACACCTCGGTTCTTCAGCCATTTCTTCGATTGGTGGTCTCTGTTCTCTGGAGTCATGTCGTTACCGATTCGTCAAGGCCGTTTGTTTGGCGGCGTGGAGAAGTCCAGCAAAAAGTTCGGTCGCCACCTTGCTACCATCAAGTACAACTTACTGCTGTCGCCACTCTACTTGAGCCACATCTACAAGCACAAAGATGCAGAAGAATACGGCGAGAATTACACCTATGCCACGGGGCTGAAATTGAAACTCGATAGCTTTATGCTTGACATGCATCAGCGTCGTGAGGAATTCACTACCCATGTAACCACTGCCCAGGGCAAGGTCCAAACCACAAAGACTACCGCGATGAGAATCAACAAAGCGCAACTGGACTTCATTTCCGCGGATGTGCGTGCCGTATCTGCTAAGATATCTGGCACTGGTGTGGACGACATCGAAAACGCAGATGACGATCGTCTTGCTGGCTTTGACCAATCTGTCCCTCGTGCAGATCTCTCCTGCTTTGTCATTCCCGATAATGATACTGGATGGGTGGATATGGACGACTTCGTTGAGCTCGATTGGATTCTCCCTGCGGATACCAATCCCGAGACCAAGATTCTGCCCCTAGCCTTCTCTCCCAGGTTCACTTACTTCAGAAACACCGATCATCACGATGTGATCAGTGGCGATCCGAATCGAAGTAGTCCTTTCGGGATGGAGAATACCCACACTTGTGTCATGTCGCAGCGCAATGACCCGCGCCGTGTACAGTGCGATCTCATACAAGAGCGGCTCGAGAGGATAGCCGAACAGATTTCGCATAATTCACGCAGGGTTGGTGACTACCAACTCAAGGTTATTCGGGGTTCCAGCGACGCTGGCGTTCATGACGATCTCAAAGCACGTCTTCACGCTTTCCAAGAGCACCAAGATACCTTGCTGCTGAAGCAAAGATTCTTGCAAGGAATGCACAAGACCCTGCTGAGTCGACTCGAGGATAATGACCGACGAGCACCACCAGACAACGATCACTACGATGATGCATTCTTCGAAGCCCACGAGGACTACGATCCGACTGATCCCGAAGTTCTAGGCATGGACTCTGCGCCGTTGGGTGAAGACATCAGTGATTTCAACAACAGATTCATCATCCATAACGCGCAATTGAAATGGAACAACTCTTTGAGAGACATCATCCTTCGCTACATTCATCAGGTCAGCCAAAGACGAGGTTTCGTGTACTACATGTCTCGAAGAGCTGTCAAGTTCATCTTAGATATTGTCGATGAGCAGAAGAAAAAGGACTCGACGACAGCAAGCAATCCCAACCACGCCGGCAGCGAGACAGCTAGTATGCTCACCCCGCAAGTTACCAAAGACGACGAGAACGCGATCAACGATCGCATAGCCGCACTGTTGCAAGATAAGCAACGAATCGTCGAGGCGTTCGACCCAGACACGAACAACAACGATCAGAGCTCTTCGGTTGGAGGCCCCGACGACGAAATATCGAGAGACTACACTGCACAAAATGCCTATCATGTACGACTCATCGCGCCCCAGATTCAGTTACAAAGCGAGAAGAACACAAAATCAGCCGTCCTGGTCACGTCCAAAGGCATGCAGCTCAAAGTTATCCAAATTATGGACAAGGATCGTTTGACAGACGAGGTCAGCGGTCTTGTCCAGCGACGGTTCACCGCAGGCATGGATAGTGTTCAAATGTACGTGACAAGCACGAGTTCTTTCTCATCCGAAGTCCTTGACATGTATTCTGCCAATCGATATGGAGCCAAGGCAGGCTCGTCGTGGCCTCCATGGGTGCCTCTCGAGGTCATGTTCGATTTCAACCGCGATCCCTACGGTTTCATGCGAGTTGTCAAGCGTACGTCCGCTACCTTGCGCTTCGACAAATTCAACACCCTCCGTCTGAAATACAATGACGATGTCACGACTGGGCAAGGAAGTCCCGATGATGACGACAATCGGATGGACCACCTGCACGTCAACTTCCCTCAGCTCCATGCCATCTGTGACTCCAGACAATATTATGCCATGTACATCATGGTGCTCGACCTTCTCCTGTACAGCGAGCCTTTGGAGAAGACCAGATCTGAGAAGCTCGAGAAGATCATGCTTGCTTCCGACTTCACTGATTTGAGCGATGCGCCCGGTGTGGTCATCAAATTACAAGAGAAGATACGCACGATGCAGGAGATCAAAATGCTCTTCCAAATCAGCGAACGCACACTTTCGCGCAAACAATGGAGGGATAGGATCTTGCTTGAGCAGGATCTTGCAGCATGTGAAGAGGAGCTATTCTTTATCATGAAAGCAATTACGACATCACAGCAGAGAGTTGACGAGCGTGAGAAATATCAACAAGCAACTGGGATGCTCAAGTGGGAGATCGTGGCGAAGGAGCTCATCTGGCATCTTCTCAGAAACAAAGACGAGCACTTGGTTGAGCTGCAATTGAGGAATGCTGTTTACAACAGGATTGACAACAACGACGGGTCCAATGACAATACCATGGAGATCGGGGATATTTTAGGGTACAACTTACTGAACGACGCCACGTATCCCGTCATCATTGCTCCTTTTGAGGATGAGGCATCCAACGGCAAAGCAGAAAAGGCAACGGATGAAAAGCACGGTGCTGATACCAGGCCACACAAGAAGGGTAACACCGTCACTGTCCATTGGTTCATGCTGGAAGCTATTGCCGGCATACCTGTGATGGAGCGTTTCGAGGTGGATATACATCCCCTCAAGGTTCAATTGGAGAGAGAAGTCGGTATGAAAGTGTTCGAGTACATCTTTCCTGCATCAAGCTCGGATCCCGATGGAGAAAAAGATCACTCACCATTCATCGTAAAGCAAATGCTTCCTACAACGCAAGAGGACGACGAACCAGACCAAGGTTATTCGCCTACCGAATCCACTTTCAGATCGAGTCGGTACCTGCATCCCGATGATGGTCTCACTGGCGCTGGAGACCTTTCCTTCCGTCTGGAGCCAACAATGACTTTGCGAGATAACAAACGGCCGAGGTCAGCTGACAAGAAACAAGCTACACACGGCAATCACTCTGATTTTCTTCGCATCCGGCATGGCGCACACAAGGACACTAGCAGTAGTGACCTCCGCAAGTTCGTTGCCCGGACAAGAAAAGACCCTTCATCCGACAATAACTCCTTGCGCCCTCCTATGAGTAGCCGCGCGCCGTCCATCGCATCTGTCGCTACGAACAATAATACTAACAATGACAAAGAGACTGACTTCCGCAAACGATTTGCCTTGAATCGCTCCAACAGTACAATGACTGTCAAACAGAATAGCAGTCGGAAGAGCGCTGGCAAAAGCGATGACATCAACGAGATGATTGGCCGTGCGTCCAAATACATGACTCTTGCTTACATCAAAATACCTTCCATGGTCTTATGTCTTTCCTACAAGGGGAAGGGGCAGCGCGACTTGCTTGATGTCCATGATCTTGTGTTTCGTATGCCAACGCTAGAGTATCGGAACAAGACGTGGAGCAACATGGACCTATTCCTTCAACTGAAAAAAGAAGTCGGCAAGGCACTTCTTGGCCATACCGGTGCAATCATCAGCAACAAGATTGCCCATCGTGGTCCAGGACGACAAGAAAAATCAAGGCTGAGAGAGCTGGCCAATTCATCGATTCTACTTGGCACACCAGCGAGTACAATTGCGTCTTCGGCTAGTCAAAGTACAAAGGACAGTATCACTGAGAGTACTATCGATGAGGAAAGCGATACAGATGAGTACGAGACGCGACCGAGTTTCAGCAGCCAGCGACCGGAGAGTGCACACTCTGGGTACCCCGGATCGACTGGAAGCAGTCTTCACTCATCATTGAACGGTGGTGCGAGAGATACACATGAGAGACGACCATGGACCAGTGGTGGCCTATCGGCTGGCTCTGGAAGTCCAAATGGTATGGCCGAGAAGGCGGGGAGTATTGCTGGGTCTGAGGTACCTTGCCCCCTTAATTCTCTACTGGCTGCACAGCTAATGATTGAATAGCGGAGCCGACGTTCCTCGATGTCACGCAAATTCGCAAATCTCGGCCATCGATCGGCACTGAGGGAAAGCACGGTTTCGGAAGAAACAACGAACGATACTGATGGGACAGTTGGACGGAAATCGAGGATGATGCCTAAATTCTTGAGGAAAAATAAGGAGGAGAGTTCTCTATGATATCTCAACACCCCCACCGATTCTCGCACCTACGTCATTTTACATCAAACTACGCCACGACGCTCAGAAATACCACACCTACACTTTTTCGAAGTCACTCACTTCACATTCCTACCACCACTAGATTCCTCTAACGACACCGTTATCTGAACGAGCATCGACATCATCGTTCCCTATATTCACTCGCTTTTTTGCTTTGTCATTTTGGTCATCGTGGCATTGCATCACTGGTGTTCGGCGTTGTCCCACAAACCTATAGTGTGGAGATGGGTGGCTCTCTCGCTTGTCTGATCGGCGCTTTGAAAGTTATATATTAATTTTTTCTCTTCTTCTTCTTGGGTTGTTGTTGATATTGGCTTTTCTTTGGGCTGGGTTGGGCTATCAGGGGCGTGGGATGGGAAGTAGGAAAGCGAGAGGGGGGAGGAGGAGAGTGGAGGGAGGAGAGAGGAAGTAAGAGGAAGTAGGAGGGGGAAGACAGACATTTGTAAGAATTAAATATTATTATAACCCCCCTTTTTCTCTCGTGTCTGCGTTGATACCAGAATCGTGAATAACCCTTTTCTCTCTTCCTAGTTTGTTATCTTAATATATGATTTTACGGCTTTTACTTGTCGTGTCTATAGCTATCTCTGCGTTTCTTGGGAATATCTATTGAGGTTTAGTATGGTGTTGGTAGAAATGGAAATGGAAATGTGCTGTGGGGTGTTAGTGTTTGTATTTGGTTTTTAATAATGGGTTCTAGGGGGGCTTGGAGGCTTGAGGGTTGGGGTTCGGGTTGGGTTGGTTGTTTGTAATTAGCTTGTAGCTTTTGGAGTTTCTTTGATTGGGGGAGCCGGGGGGGGGGGGGGGGGGGGGGGGGGGGGNTAGGAATTGTATTAGTAGTAGGAGGAGGACGAGGAGTAGTAGTAGAAGTGAAAGAAAATAGATTTTATTTTAGGGATTATTTAGGAGGCTAGGTTTTCAGGGAAGCGTTTTAGTTTAGAGGGGATGAATATTTTGGATATTTTAGATATTTTAGGGGTTGAGGAAATGAAATTTATCTGGGAATTTGAAAGGGTAGTAGTATATCTTATAACTTAATCAGATACTCTTTTTACCTTTACCGGGTGTTTTTAGTATTCTTGGATTGTTTCTGTGGGGATTTGTATTGGGAATCTTTTGTTTTAGGGGGTATTAGTAGGGGGTATAGGAGGGGAGAGAGGAGAGGGGGTTAGAAGCTTTGTAATTACGATTAAGATAAACCTAATAGCGATACTAGAAAAATCATTCTGTTGCTTTTATTGTTGAGGGTTTGTGGTGATAATACCTTTTAAAATCTTTAGAGTTTGAGGTAGATATAGTTTTATACTTGGGAAATATTGGTATTGGGATGGCAATACTATACTGATATTATAGCTAACTATTTCCTTTAAAGAGGGAGGAGGTGAGGATATCAACTATGTAATTTCTAGCGAAGAGATAGGGGTCTATATTGGGTTGTTTACTTAAGGATTGTAATATAATAATCTGGTCTCTATAATGATTTCCGACTTCCTAGATTAACGTTGAAACCTTGTGGCTTCGTTACCTAAAAGAGTTAATGAGTTGAACTAGATAGAGAAAATCGAAGGATTCGGCAATTTTTTTCATAGGGTGAGAATAGCAGATACAGTCATTATAAAATTTTGGGACAAGTCGAGAGTAGTAAATGTCATTTGGTTCACCGAAGCATAGAGTTTAGAGTGGAAAGATGGATTTATTAGTGACCTGGATCCCGCAAGATGTAGCCGTCTTAATGATCCCAAAACCAGTATTAATGCTTCATATACTACTGTCCGATAGATGCAGATTTCCATCCTCCTCTGTCCGGTGTGGTCTGTCATTCTGGAATTTGTGCAACTCTTTTACTCGTACAGCCTTACTTAATTGTTTCCGAAGTGTATGTTGGTCTGGTCTAAAAGAATCACTTTCTTCCAGTCTGTCTCACCAATTTCCCGACCACCAATCATTTCAATCCACTTTTGTGCGGCCCGGGCGAACAGCTTGGCTGGTTGTAATACATCCCCGACCGAGTCGTTGATCAAGCATAACTCGATCATGGAGAACTTCGGGAAGTCGCTGAAGTATAACTCGCTGATGGAGAACTTCTCAAGATTGACCGCAAGGGAAAGCTGGTCGAAATTCAGGGACTCTTCGCCGGATCTTAGAATGTAATGTAGATCGAAGCTCAAGTGAGCGCTCTCGACCCTGACGTCTCTAAGCATCATAGGCATGTTGTTAGGACCGCGTTTGAAGAATACACTGAGCGTATCCTCGCAAGCAAACACTAGTGGTTGATTGTAGAGAATTGGGACTGCCTCGTTGTGGACTTGACGATTGAGTTGAAGAATTTGTGGAGCCACCTCATCGGAGGGATCAGTGCGCCACAACTCGGAGCCCAAGAACAGATCAAACGTCATCGTATTGTTCGAAACGAGACACAGGTCATAGATTTTGTTGCGAAGCTCCGCTGGCAATTTCAAGAATGGAAACTGGAAAGTATCAGCGCGGAAGAATGTGGTGATGGTAGAAATGGCTTGCCTGTTCGCATCTTGGATTGGTTCGGTTCGTCTTCTTCTCCGTACTCTTTGCCGTGCTATTGCTGGCCTGTTCCTTTGTCGTGGCCATATTTGTATGAGAATTCGAGGTTCTGTGTGGTTGAATGGTTGATGAAGAAGAAAGGAAAGAGAGCAATGTATGAGTTTATGCATATGTCTGTTATACGAGTGAAGAGCGGGTAACACGGACGGGTAACTCTGGCGGGAGAATAAGTATGGGGTGCCTCTTAATCGCGCGGGTAATTGATGGCCAATGAGCTTGCATTACATGATGATTGGGAGGTAGATGAGCAAGTGACAGACTGATCTAGCGCCGTTTGCTCGGTTGCTACCATTCTACGCTGGCTACCGCAAAAAGATATTCATGCTTTGGGTGGTGTCAAAACGCATTACCTCCATTGCCACCATAATGTGTGGTTCATCTTTGCCTTTGGTTCATCTGTGCCTTTGTTTCATGATCTTCTTCTTTGTCGTCGTCTTCATCGCAGTGTAGTACAGATCTGCTACTTGATTTTATTGACATATTATTTCGTAATTGGAGCGTTTGCCATTTCTTGTCTCCTCTCGGTATGCAGCTCTCGAGATTTTGGAGAGCTCTTGAAGCTTAGTATGGGGTTCTTCTGCAGTGTAATATGATCCTCCTCTTTCATATTGAAGCCTTCTCTGCACAATAGTCGAAGCTCAGAGCCATGGGAGGCAGTCAAGCATGAAGCCAAGTATTGAAGTGTGTTCCATCGGATCTACATCCATCCTCTTTGGCATTCGCGCTTTCTGTCTGTTTACGAGGCGAAGGATCCCGTCGTGGTTTGTGAGAATGAGAGCATGGTCAAATCGTGCCGTGGGGAGAGGTAAATTACTGGATGTATCGAGATCAATCGCACTTCCAGATCGATTGTGAAGCTCGCATAGGCTAGCAGTCGCTGTATGGATCTTATAGACATGGATGGGAGCAATACTGCTGTTTGGTGTTCTGTCTTCGACATGTGGAGATCCGAGATTGCCACTGCGTTGTTTTGAGTCTGCATGAGCACATTTGAGAACTCTATCTATACACATGAAATCCGCCGACGTCAATTCCTTCTCCACCTCAACCTGATACGTTATGATTGAACCCTCGATCTCTTCTCTTCATCCACTCTACAGTAGACTCATCCGGGATCCCTAATCGAATATCAGCGCCAGCCCTTTGCGTCCCGCGCTCGCTCCTCCAAGGTTTCCCGCCCCAACAGAGTCCTATCAGCAGTGCCTCCATCGTCTCCCGATACCCTTTCCAATGCTCGTACGCATCCAACGATTTACTAGGCTCTCACTAACGTCATAGTATGCTCCGCCCCTGTACTTTCATAAATTTAAGTCAACGAGAAAGTACTAGATAGGTGAAATCCGCGAGTTCATTACTAGATGACTCGGATCTATGCTTGCCGCGGAATCTCATACCCTCTTTTCCTGGCAGGATGGACTCGCTGAGTGCGGTATTGCTCGAAGATAGTGGAACGACCATCGCATTACAGGGAAATCTTAAGCTGGAGGACTGCGTAGTATCTTTCCTGATAGGAGAGCCCTGCAGGACGGACGAGAACGTAAATTCCGGTAGATCGGAGCCATTGTGGCCATGCTTGTGAGTTTCCTTTGTTGAGATATACCGGCTTACTAAAACCATTCTTAGTAGGCTAGGAGGGCTGCTGAAGGATTGAGTAGGTTGTAAGACCTAAGTCAAACAGTAGTGACGATATCCATGCAATACATTTTTATGAGCACTCCTTTGTAGTCATTGGAACTGGAACAAGGCTAACATTCTTTCAGATATCGTACGCTATTTTCCCCTCGCATCTCATGGTACACTCAGCCTGTTTCGTTATGATTGTCCACACTCCAGGGTACGTATATAAACTTGGTAGTTGACTTGAACAAGTCTTACACTAGACTGTATGGGAATTTGCAACTCGGGTGCGAAATATTGCAAATGTGGGCGGTAAAGCGCTCTTTCGCAATTTTTATGGCCGTCATTGGTAGGCTTTGAATGGGTAAAGTGTGGGCCTGAATGGAGCCACCTGACGACAACTTCCCATTTCGAGTTGCTCCGAACAAGTATAGGCACCTACTGGTCATGAAGAGAGGGCTAGAAAGAGAAATTGGGCATCGCCGGTCATAGATGGTGGAATGGTTACAGTCGCTTTCGAAAAACTGTAAAGCCTGGAGGTTGTGGGTGCTTTTCGACATAAATTGCCCGCGAAGAAACAATGGGACATGCCCAAGACTGCTCACGTGGATTTTCTTCTGAGGTATCATTATTCATCTGCTAATTCTCAAGGACCACCATCGCTCATCGAAACCTCGAGATAATCTGTTATAACAGCCCATTCCGTGCTCCCCCTATCTCCCTGCCTCGCTATGATGGTGAAGAAACGCTGCCGAAATGGTATCTAGGCGTCTGCATAGTCACCCAGGTGGAAGACTCGCCTGAGGTGTCTGGTACGAGACAACCGCTCTTCCATTCGGCACGATCCCGGCTTGAACGGAAGCTGTACCCATTCATCGTACAATTCTACCCAATCGAGACCGTTCCATAGGATAGTGGCTTCGCCATCGAGAGTGCCCATCCACAATCCGTGACCGTCTTGGAGGAGTCTCTCAAATTCGTGATAGAACTTGGGGCGGTCCCACGACAATTTGATTATCCAACCTCCAGAATCGATCTCCATGGTATCTTGACGAGCCATGAATGAAGACTTCCAATCTTGTTGGCCTTGTTCCATATTTTCGAACCATTCACGGAACGCGAGGAAGAGAAGTCTCGCCAGCTCCCGGGAGTTGAGAAATTCATCGCGGTTACTGTTCCAGAAATTGGCGCTGTTCCAGAAGTCGACTGCGGCGCCGCGTAAATCACCAGGAAGTGTAATTCTTGATACCTCAATGCTTCGACAGCATGTTGAGGTGCCCAATAATCCGAAAAGTCCCCACTGGTCGTCATACATCCAGGCATCCAAGTCAATACATCCAAAGACAAGGTTCTCCACCAAGGTGACATTCTGGTCCATGGAGCGGAAAAAGTCGAACAAAACATCGGTCCTCTGAACAAATTCGGTGAAATTAAATCGAGATTTGTAGAGGTACGCAGTCGCTTCTTTCCAGACCTGCTTGTTGACTCCTAGTAGGCCGATGGCGTTGTTTCGAGGGCGGATATCTTGCTTCGAGCGCCACGCCCAATCTCTCTTCCATATTGTGTGTGGGTTCGTGTAGGTATGGGTCAGGGCTAGGCGATAGATGTTGTTCCGTATCTTCGAGTAGGTTAGTAAACTCTTCCGGGTGACATTTCTCTGACAGATTGGAAAGCATCGCTGCTGGAGGTTTGGCAGTATCAATCTTGCCTTGGGATGATCTCAGGAAAGTGTGTATGTACGTACCTCTCCAGGAAGGTCCAAAAAGAACACCGGCTGATACGAACGAGAAGCTCCAAGAGGAGGAAATTCGGCCGACCTCATGGCTGGAACCACAATAGCGGCATCGAGACAGATTGGGGTGTGAACAATGGAGAAGCCCTGTACAGACCCGTAATAAGACTCATTTGTGACAGGATTGCTTTCGGGATTCGCCATGGTTTTGCGGTCTGACGTTTGGAATCAATATGGCGAGCCTGCAAAGACTGCTTCTTAGATGGAAGTGATGTGTACAATAACTGTTGCTGACAAATGACGCAGGTGTCCACATAAGAACACAGAGAGACTGTCACTCTGCGTTTTGATTGACCAGACTGCAGCGCTCGGTATCTATCGTCAACACGGGAATATGTCAAAAAGTTTCTTGCATTCTGATATATAGAAGTACAAGTTTGGGAATCTCTTGGACTTCCGACACGTCACCAAAATTACGTACCACAGGCAATGGCCGCAAGGGATGGGGGAATAAGTCTGAATTGACATATTCGATCTTTAATCGCTTAGGATCATTACACCAGACTTCCCCTGGTTCTCTTGTACGGAAGTGACGGAAATAAATGAATCTACATTCAAGCTTGGCCTGACTTCCGGCGACATCATAGGCCGAAAAACGATTCTCACTGCAAAAGACAGAAGAGTAGATGTCATTCCGGCCAGGATGATAAAATGTTTCCAAGCCTAGTGGGGTACATTGTGTTCAGTGAAGTCCAAAGCCAAAGATCAATCCCAACTTCCGCAAATGGAGTCGAGCTCCGTCGATTCGAACTGCAAACGGTCAATCAAGGTACTGATATCGTCTCAGTGATCTAGTCGCGCCCAGTAATACATCCACTCGTCGATCTTCCTCGACTCGCTCCTCGTCTTGGCCCGAAAGTTTGCGGTATCGCAACCCACCCAGGCGCCAAAACATCTGTCATTTCCATATTGGACACCAACCGGTGATAGCTAGTCCACAGTGCCGTAGATTCCGAGCCAAGAGTGCCCATCCAACAACCTTCCGGTGATTCCAAGAGCCGCCCAATCTCATCCCTGACTGTGAAGCTGCAATGATTTTTGTAATCGCGGCTCGATAATATTTCAAATCCGATTTTGACCACCATTCAACTGGCCAACGATAGCAGTGATTTCCAATCTCATTGGGACACATACCAGGTACATCTTTGAAGCGTTCGATAAGGAACAGGCTAATCAGCCACTATACTCACACCAACAAGTACAAGTAATGTCCTGCCAACACCATGGTCTTAAGATTGTCGCCCGACCTCTTGTATCTTCGAACGACGTAATCGGCCTCAAGAATTCGCAGCCGCGTGCAATGCAACGCTCGCCCCATGGTTGGCCAAAGCATTGCACTAATCTCACATAATCCACAAAATCATCGAGAATCGATCAAAGGACAAAAGATTGAGAGAGAAATAATGTGTCGTGCTGTATGATGGTGGTCGGGATGGGCAAGAATTCTGTCCTCAGCTATAGCTCGTGAAGAGGGGGACAGAGCCAGATTTGGCTAGCTCAGGGGATGGCCATTTATGTCAACCACCACAATTTTTACAATTCAGTCCGGTTCTACTTCTTTATTTTCCAAATAATCTCGAACTATTTGTAATCTCAATACCATCTATCTTGCTCAGGTATTGATATCCCTTCAACTAACCCGCCTATAGAGGAATAAAGGATAAGTAGGACTACGATAAAGGTGCCTACAAGCGTAAGAAAGATAAAGTCTACTACATATATGAAATTTGAAGACCTGAACTTCAACAAGTTACTATAGTCAACTTTCAAAGTTCTTTCGTTCGCTACGCCTCTATTATTTAGACACGTCGTATACAAAACGTCGCCCAATCGATCGATCCATCAAGAGACATTATCAACCGGACTTGCTATTGAAACTTCGAGAACTTCGAGAAGACAGATAATCTCGTTACAATCTCTCGTGCCTATAATACTTAATCCTTACTTACACCAATCGAGGCACTCAAACTTCATCATCACTCGCTAAAACGGAGTATCAAACTCCACGAAACTTTCCATTCGAATCTCATCCGCATTACTAATACCTGCCATTCTTCTCAGATATCTTAAGTATACACGAGAACACCTCTTACTCTTACCACAATTCCCACCGTCAAATTTCTCATCTGTCTTTTAGAAACTCCTTTAGATAAAGGCGAGATGTTACCAGAAAAAATCCTGTTTCGAGAAGACGTTACCAAACTTTATCTTTCAGTCGTAAAAATACCAGTCTACAACTTCCAGATCCACCTCATCACGAACACCAATTCACTCTTTAATCAATTATTCCAAAAAATATCTATACTCATACTCAACCTCCACTCCAATCCAACTTCATAACAAACAGCCATATCATCGCAACGAAAAGAAATAAAAGAGTAGAAATACCCCTCCCTATACAAACCAACCACCCATAGACAATATAAAACAAACTTATACGCCAATGATAGTACATATAAGATCCAAGGAACTACCAAGTCTCTAAGTTTATATCTTTCTAAGAATCGACCCTATTTTTCCTCCCCTACCGTATAAAGCTATACCCCAACTTCCAAAATCCCCTCAAACAAAAACACCATAAACATAGCGAGTAGACCAGACCAAACCAGACCAGACCAGCCCATTAGCGATTCCACCAAGAACAATCGCAGCCGGAACTTAACAAACCAACCTATACTTTCCCCTATTACTTTTCCAAGCTTCCTCAGTTTCGTTATCAGGTGATAGCCATCATCATCACTGATTCATCAAATCCCTTTTTTTTTTTTTTCAAATCATCTCTATAAATGAACAAAACTCCCAAACTCTCTCTCTCTCTCTCTCTCTTTTCTCTCTCTTTTAGTAAAAAGGAGACCAGAAGCTAAGCATCAGCAGCCCAAAAGTAAGTCAGGGCATGCACCCTTTTCACAAACAAATACTCATATAAACCCCACCTCTCTCCACAACAGAGTAACCACAACAGCACCAAAAACAACCACGTCCCAATAAAAAAGTGGCAGAAAATCAACTATCCTTACTATTCGGAACTTGATCACGTGGAACAAATGAAAAGGTCCACGGTTTAGAGTCGATGCTAACTGTACTCTCTTCGCTTCCCCGGTGAACCTTCCCATCCATACATACCATCTCAATCCGTCCTTCACTTCCGTATCATACACACTTTTCGCCAAAAATCCTCTCAAGTCTCCATCCTAGAAAATGCTCCCAACGCCTCGCTAAGACATGAAACTACTGACACAAACAAGACCCAAATAATTCGCACGCTTTTCACTCCTCGGCGGACCCCTCTGCCAACTTCAGTGGCACAACCCAATCGCTGCCGAACTTGACACCCTTACTATTGGCCATGCCGCTTTGCTTCCAAGCCCGGTTGACTCCCACATCAACAACCCAAGCCTGGGAGCTCAACATCTTTTCCGCAGCCTCTGCATATCCGTTCTTGACACTATTGACCATGACTGTTGCTCTTTGCAGAGCCCTTAGAAGCCCAATCCGGGGAGCACCGATGCATATAACGTGATCAGCATGGATATGTATGTTCTCATGTCCGCCTGCGTTCCGAATGGAAGATTCACCTGTGAAGTCTGTTAGAGCGGCCTTAATCAAAAACACCACTCGGCACACAGTGGGCAGGGAAAGTGTTCCGAGCCTGAAATGTAGTAGTAGTAAACGCACCTGTACTGCCGTTCAGCCCACTGGGCATATCGACACTCAATGTGACCGATTTTCCCCCTCGACCTCTATTCAACCAGTCAACGCATTCGAGGAACGCGCGTGAGTCTTCATCTCCCAGAGCATCATAAGGCTTGCTGGGTGCGAGGAAAGCATCGATGATGACTTCAGGTGGACCTTCCGATTTGAGATAGTTCTGAACATCCGGCCAACCACGCACAATTCCTCCCATTTTCACGAGTATCTCAGCCTGGCGTCGAACCTCTGGAATGAGCTCTATATTCTGACGCTCAAATCCAACGATGCAGGTGAGAGTTCTGATATTGCGTTCGCGAAGTTGTCGCGCTGTTGCCAATGCGCGAGCTCCAGCGCGATGATTGCCAGCAAGGATGACTGCCCAAGGGCGTATATCAGCACGAAGGTTCTCACGAGAGGCACGCCTGCTAGTCGAACTTCCCAATGTAGCCATGGCCACTTCTGCAATGCCACGTCCAGCACCTTCGGTAATCATTTCTGGAATAAGACCAAATTCGGATTCGGCAACTTCTTCAATCGCAGCCATGCCTGCTGGCATGATCGTTGGGCAGGCGCGACCAGTCGTCGCAACTCGAAAGTGAGCACCCGGCATCGTCTGGGACATCGACGGTGACTCTGGAGGAGTGAAACGCGCTGGATTTGGAGAACTCGCAGAAATGGACCCTCTCAAGCCTTCGCTAACGCGCGGCCCACGCGGTGCCTGTGAATGCTCCTTGTGGCCGACTGCATCATCCGCGACACGCACTAAGTTTCTGTCAGCATCTGTTGTTCGAAAGCGACGGCAATTCAATCCTGGTAACGTCCGGAAGCGACATTGCCAAGAGGTTATCGCAACTTCCGCTGGATAGTTGACTGTGTTGTACTGACTTTCAAGGGTTCTTGTTGCATTGCCGTTCCGGAGGCCAGCACGCTTACTCGAAGTTCTCGAGGTTATCTTCTTACCTCGACCGCTGTCAAAGTCGAAAGCTTCGTCAGTTTCAGAGTCTTGCACTGTGCTGGTGCGACGAGGGCCAGTCTTTGGACCATCGAGCACGTTCTCAGTGGGATGCAAGTTCTTTCCGCCATATGTGCCAGGTCTAGTCGTTCTGTTGAAGCTCACTAGTCGATCCTCGTCAGCTGTTGTGTCTTCAGTCCTAATCTGATCGAAAACAGAGCGCTTGTCGAACTTGGACAAATTCTCGGCGAAGTCAAACTCGGGTAGCTCTTGAATATCTCCAGCATCCTCTGTAGCCCACCCGTTTTGTGCTTCTTGCTCCATTCGTTGTCGCCGGGTCAGCTTGCCAGACGGCGCGTTGGCAGCATTGGACCTTCTTGGATTTGTAGTCGATTGTGGCTCTTGAAGAATCGGTGTCTGTCTCCACCCCTTACCTCTGAAAGTGCCGTTCGCGTTACCCTTCCGAGTGACCTCAGGTGAAGACTCTCCCTCGCCGTCATTCTGATCTAACATTGCCCGAGCTCCTAACATTGCTCGAGCTCCTATTGGATTGTTTCGCCTCGTCTTCTGCTTGGCTTTTCTCGCTTTCATTTCGGCAACGTGTGGTAGATCAGGCACATCGTCCATAGGTTTTCCAGTCCGTGTTTTGTTGATGCTCACTCTCCGTACGTTTTGTTCTCGGACAGTGGGCTCATCTGATTCGTCTACATCGAGATGTTCTTGCTCGGCAGCGCTGTTAATGTCCAGATTCGAGAAGGGCGCAATGAGCGTAGCAGCAGCATCTTTGCCCTTTCTTCGAGGTAACGCCTTTTTCTTGTTGCCTGTATCTTCTGGTGTACCAATGTAGGGGGATAAAGGTTTGACAAAATTCCCGCGGGCCTTTTCTACTGCTATGTCACTCGGCGCGATCTTCACAGGCGTAGATGGTGCCTCTTGCGGTTGCTGCAGGAAGGCATCGGTTAGGGTTGGTCTGCGGCCGAAGCTGAGGATGGCAGGGTCGTCGTGAGTGTCTACTGGAGGCTGAGGAGAAGGGATGCCCGGGATGATATGTGATGCCTCTGGAATGAAAGAGGATACCACAGAGGGACGGTGGGAGTGTGGTTGACTGTGGTTGTAATGGTCTTGATGGACGGGAGGTGGAGGAGGCGGAGTCGTATCTTGTACTTGAAGGTCGGCAATCTGGTGTCCTAGCACTGTCCAATTGCCTACGTGCTGGCCAGTATTTGGAAAGTAGACTGCAAGGTGGTTAGTCGTGGTGACAATAATACGAGAAAGATGTATACTCACCATCCTGGAGCACGAGAGACGCGGTATTAGGGTCGACCGCAGCTACCAGGCCCTGGATGACACCGCCCTGCTTGAGAGTGACTGCGATGGTCAAGCCCACGAATGCTGCCATGGTGGTGGATGGGGTGAAAGTGAGAGTTACGAGCTCATTGGGGAAGTGAGAGAGGCCACGGGTGGTGTCTGTCGCGGTTCTTTTGCCTGAACAAAAAGAAAGCGACGATGAAGATGGGCGGGAAGAAAGAGATTCGTATCGATTGTGCACCAATATATGACAGGCAGTGGCACCTCATCAAAGGATCAGCCTCTATATTGCCTCCGCATGCAGCAAAAGCTGAGGTACTACTAGTACGAGTAAGGTACAAACATTCTTCCTCCGCCGTCCACGATCCGAGCCCCGCGTCAAACTGTTCGCGTCCCCCCAACATGTCACTCCAGTGCAAGTTCAACTTCCTCAGGGTGAAATGGATATCGATGGATTTCTGGTGAAACAGTTCTCTTTGAACTGCTTGTTATTACGCGTCCATTTCATACAAATCTCAATCACCTCCACTGACATCCTTCATTCCATCTCATCATCGCTTAAACCCGTTCCTCCAGTCTTCACCAGTTCTATCAATGACGGGCTCACTGGGATTTTCTCCGCACGAGTCATATTGATTACTGATATCTTATTCCGTCAACATGTGATCTGGCGTTGACGGGATAGAACTTTTCAGGCGTCGACATGGTTCATCGCGGCATCCATTCTGTATAAATTCCACACATACAAACATACCAGCGCTGATACCTGCAAAAACAAAGCTGACGAAGAATCTTGCAGAACTCGACGATGAAGGCCATCGTCATTAGAGTTCAAAGTTTCTCTTACTATGAAGTGGGCGTGCACGACAGCAAAATTATGTCTCTTACTCTCGAGTGAGATCTACTCGAACGAGACTTTGTAGACGATGCGAATGCTCAGTCTGTCTGAGAAACACAGACACCCATGACCAGGTTGTGATAGGTGACTCTTGATAACATAATACCCAATGTGCGGACGAGTATTTAAATCGATCCAAATTGATGGACAAAGCCAGACCTCTGAGACGATGACCGAGCTGGCCGAGAATGTCGATGAAAATTGCAGTTGAGAGAATATATAGACACAATCCATGGATTCATTGAATCTGATAAAGCTGTGGAGGAAGAGCATTATATCCTTCTTACTTCTCATAATATCGTGGATTCTCAGCTGACTTGACAAACGTGGAAAAGAGCTGTAGATCCCAGCGCGATCTAAGGTTATAAGCCCATCATGCGGGGACCTCAAACGCCCAACATGAACAATCGAGCATTTGATAAAAGTAGGAGCTCTTGCCTGGGAGTCCTTCTTCTATCTCCATGGTCCTAGAGACCTTTTTATACATGGAATGCGAAGCAATGAAAACAAACAACCAAGACGCTCGAAGAGAGCTCGGCCAACGTTTGCGGATAAACACAATCATCGACTCAAATCACGCAAAGACTTCGAGACAAGTCTTAGACCTATCTTTGCCTTTCTTGGCACCTACCCACCAGCATCAGCTACCGTCTTCGAAATACAATTTCAAGTATCACGACAAGTCGACGCCATGCACCGTCGGCATTCTCTCCTCCTTGCGGGAGAAAAGGCACTAAATCTGCAAAAATAGCTCTTCATAACCGCTAGTGAGGGTATAACGAATAAGGGAGGCGACTAATCGGAGTACAAGAAAATAAGCTATATATCTTAATTCATAGTAAGACGGGTGACTTCGATCGGTCAACAAGCACGAATCGGTGTCTCATGTTATGGACGAGCTTCAAAAGCTTCGCCTTCAAAGCCGATATTGAAAGACGTTGATTTGCTGCTGTGGAGAGCTAGGTATGCACTAGTTGGAGTATTGATAAAAGCGCTGAGAAATGCATATGTGGTTTTTACTAGGCATGAGAGATGAGTGGGAGTCAGATCCCCATGGTGCATGGAGATTTCGTGACTTGAGTTTGCACGTTGTTACTTCATCCAAGGGATATATGTGAAGTATGTCGATCAGGACGGCGTTCTCTGTTGTTGATTGTTGGTGTGCCCGATCGGATCTGCTGTATCATTTTCACAGTGGGGTTTAGAGCATGTTGCTATCATAGTCTTCGTTCATTGCATGTTTCGCATTCCGTAGAATAGAAGTATTCATATATGGGCATTACTCTTGGAGAATCCAGTTTCAACCTTTGAAAGGAACCCGCCAACACGATTGCAAAGGTCATCAAGAATATCGTCGTCATCTGTGTCGAGATTGTGGCTGGCCCCTGATACCACGCCTCCGTACTCTGCATCTGCAAACCCGCCTCCCCTTGTGACAAATCCCATCCATTTTTGCGTCAGAGCTTCAAGGTCGACCGAGGGCGGTGCATTCTCGTCAGCACCAGAATAGAGAATCAGTAATGGGCTTTCTTTCTTGATAATCCCAAATGTTGCTTGTAGCTTCTCGTCGGACAAATCGGAAGAGAAGTAATCGTCGTCACCTCCTGGACTCAGAATACTGTACCATCGATAAGCAGTTACCGTTGATGCTTTACCAAAATATTTATCGTCGACGCTCCCGGGTAGGACATCATTCCCGCGTCCAGCATCGATCCATTCGCGACTCGTACTCAAGATTCTGTTGATGGTTTCTTCTTCCATATCCTGCTTCAGGGCCTCGCGATCGCTAACAGGTGCTTGCAGAATCGCGCCGTCAATGACAGGACGTTCAGCGCAACCTTTTCCCGTGAGGTACTCCATTAGATCTTGACATCCAGTAGAGTGTCCCATGTACACAATTTTGCCGCCATCGGGTTTATTCTTGCGGAAGTAATTGACACATTGGGCCAAGTCTTTCGCATCGCGTTCCAACGAGCCAGAGCCCCAGCCATTATACGATGATCGGATTATGACTTGAGCGAGGCTCCAGTCTGAGGGTAGTTGCTGAGCAAGGCGGGCTGGATATGATACCGTGTGCAGGCCATCGCCCAACCCACCAATCCACAGAAGGATGTGCTTTGATGGTTGTCCGGAAGGGGTTGTGTGCTCGAATGCAACGAGTTTCTTGTTGTATCGATGGACCTGACCACTTTGGACGGCTGGAGCTGAGACCATGATAGAAAGAGACTTGTGAGATGTTGTTAGGTGGATATAGGTGTGATCAAGGAGATCGAACCTTGAGGTCATTGAAAATAACGCGCCGTGCTAGACTCAAACGGGCAAGGTAGGGAAATCTTTTGAGGATAGGTAAGGTTCACCCGGCCCTTATTAACTTTTCCCACCAAATCTCTCTTGCACTTTTGATCAATAAACTCCTGCGAAGTCCTCCACCATTGGGTCATCAATATTTTGCTTTGGGATTTGGCTGTTAAGTCCTCAGATATCACAAGAATTTTTGGCCTAGATGTCGTTCAATCTCTACCAACAAAGGCGAGCTTCTTGATTTTACGGATGGTTGTAGGGATGCCATAGCTTAGTCGACAACGGTTCTGGCATCATGATCTCAAGCCATCATTGATGAATCATCGTAAAATTGAGGGCGTGTCCTTCAATTATTGGGGGCTTCCATCGGAGTTCCCACTTGACAGTTTAGTCGTGCCTTCACGTAATGATGGACATGTCTAAAATGTCAAGGCTACCTCGGCCCACCACCGGAGCTCCATCCCCATCCCTTTTCCCCGGACATCACTGCAGTTGCAGCGAACCTCACATAATCCTTCCGATCATTGATTCTAATAGCACATGCCCACCGCACATCCCTTAACAATCAGCGCATTCTGCGGTCTGCCACGCTCCATCGGAGATCCTCGACATGACAATGCAGGAATAGTTCCCGTCTCACGCATCGTCAGCGCTAGCCAGCTCAGAATTGGTGCCCCTCCACTGAAAAGCCGCGAAGCATCGGCGAAGGCTCTCAAGTTCCAATTGCCTGGGATCCTTGAAGGCTGCGCCTGCCGTATCGTATCAGCCCACCATTTGGCATGAAGAACGGCGTGTACCGCATTAATTGGCGAGATTTTCTAGTGCCTCGCTTTCGTATAGACCTTGTAATCGTATATCACTACGAAAACCAGTCACCTCGTAGTCGTAACTAGACTTAAAGTCACGTTACCTAGAAAATAAATTAGGATTTTAGAATTAAACCTACTAGTAGAAAGTACGTTGAGAGGGGAAGATTATTATTCTTAAGGAGTATTCTTCTAAGACGGCTTTACTTAAGAAGAAATCCTAGTTAATCGTATAGCCGTACGATTACAAAGTCTATACGAAAGCGAGGCACTAGAGAATCTCGCCAATTTATGCGGCATGTGCCTGTTTAGATGAGTTACCATGTTGCACTTCCTCAGGAATGGCGCCCGGAACACTTTTGATGACGAAGACACAAATCTGAAATGAAGCGTAGACTATCATTACAGCCAGCATCGTAATTTGAGGCATTATACAACAGCACCAGGGGATATCAGGTCAAAGTATAGAAGGACTGAAAAACATACACGAGTCCAAGAGCGATTACATGCCCACCACCGGAACGCCTCGCAAAATGCAACTATAACAACAAAGCCAACATTCTGGTCGCATCAGTTTTGTGGAACAGGCAAGTCAGAGTATGACCATTGGCCATTGTTGAAATCTCGGAAATTCTGCGTGACGTCGGTGCCATTCTGCTGGTTGAAGACCACCAGGGAGTCCCCGCCCGAGCTGTTGGGCAGCGTGGTGACCGAAAAATGACTTGCGTCAAGAGCTGGCTTCGGGATCGTGAAAGCGTCTCCAGTCAACTTGGTTTTCTCTGCATTCCACGAGACATTCCAGCCACCGATGCGCCCGTCTGGCTTTTGCGCGTAGAAATAATTGGTGTAGCCCAGCGACGTGTATGGGTCCACGTCTGGAATGGTAAAGGTTGTGTTCACCCATGTGTTCACTGGATGGCCGGCTGTCGCTGCGGCAGTGCTGTTGAGGTCCTTCCAGGCCATTTGGACGGCATTATCAAGATTGACCAACATCACATAACTGACACTTCCCCCTCCCCACGAATAACATCCAATTCCAGCATGACCGTTAGCGATGAAGTAATCTTGCTTGTACCATTGGGAGGTGTTATAGGTCCAAGTCACTTCCTCAAGAAGTGTCGGGGATACCCCATACCCTAAGAGTGGTCAGATTCAGCGGATTTGTAAGGTGATGGATTCTTCCACTCACAAAGATGCATTCCAATCACTTGATCCTGGCTCGTCGTGTTGGAACCAACTCCAGGTATGGGACTGTGGGTGTCTGATTTCAGGTTAGCGACAGACACGTTGGAAGGGCATGATTGGAATTACAGTTTGCGTTGCCATAAAAGGATCCGTACCAACAGGCCTGGAGACCGACACTCGTATGATTCATCGCCACCAAGCCTAGAGCACCGATAGGTCCATTGCGCCAATTGTTCGTCGAGTTGTCATAGATTTTTTCTCGAATTACGTTCGTTTTGTCGATATAGAATATGTGTACCGTCGACTTCCTATCCATCGCATAGGATACTGCAGAAATGGGTGTGGCATTCCTCGCGTCCGTTGCCACGATATTGGTAGAATCGCCTCCGGTCCAGTCTCCGTTCTCCATGAGCTGTATCTTCCGCAACTGTCCCGACCAGTGCTGGAAGAACACGTTAATAACACCATATCCCCCACTGCCGAAGGAGTACGATGCAAGCGCCAACCCAGAACCGTTGAAAGCCCCACTCTTGGATAGATACGCAGGATTAAAGCTATGGTCGATGGAGGTGGAAGATGGACTACGGTATTTGAGTTAGCCAGAATGATTCAGTCACCACGCTCCTCATCACGCACCTCGTTTTCTTATGGTTCAATCCTACGCCCAGTCCAACTCCCAGCGCAACAGCAGTTATTATCAGTAATGCGATAAGGCCCCAAAACAATGGAATCCCAATCCCGCATATCCGTCTCCTCTTTTCTTCGGGGGCGTGACCTTCAGGATTTACTGGATATTTTGCATCTTGATCTGGATACGGTTTTTCTTTCGCATGTGCAGTTCCGACTGGCTGTGGCACGACTTCCTTTCCCTCATCCCCAAACACCTCCAATCCAGGTTGTGAAGAGTCTTTCTTCTCTTTCGGATTCGGCAGTATATCTTGGTTCGGTAGAGAATGATTCCAGTCCTCTGTGAAAGCACTTCGCGGCGAATAATCGTATGCTGGTGCTGGAGATGTCATTTTTGACGAGACCTGCGAAGACAGCAGCTTCCAGATATCATTAGCAAGCGTGGAGGTGGGTACGACGGGTATTTGATTACTCAAATGAGGCAAGGTAGATCGTCCGCACAGCTTCTGGGGGCCGGCAGGGCCTGATATTAGATGGGCTCAATTTGGGTTGGCACTCTGTCATGGTCCGCCGATACACTTCCCTGGGTGTAAGCCACAACACACGTGAGACCCCAAGATTGCCGTCAAAGGAAGAGCTGAGCGATGTCAGCCTTAACTACTATTCAGCACTAAGACCTTTGTGCGTCGACGGTAGCCCCAATCAGAATGCGGGGATGGACAGCCATGATGCTGGACATTTATTCATGCTGGAAGAACGTTGCATGCGAGAGGCTTAATCATCACAACCAAAGCACGAGCACGGAAACGGAGAAGAAAGTCGTTCAGTTGTTCTCTAGTGGCACAGCCCCTGGTCAGCACGCCTCGAGCGCCCAACGAACCAAGCGTTCCGCTACAAGCCTCCCTCACTCCGAACCTTGGGCCCAGCCGATTCCGACTCCTCCGCAACCTCAAGTCTTTTCCCTTGAAATGCAGCCCAACATCTTCTCTATCCCACCATTCCAGCTACAAGCCATCAACCCATTCTCATTTCAGGTCACCGCACCACCTTGGCAGCCTCCGCGGTCTTTCCGAGGAAGCCAGCAATGGGCCCCAAGACAATTCGATAACAAGGATAGATTTTCCGGCTCCCGGTCTTCGCGTTGAATCCTAGAATATTCCGCAGCCTCCCACGATCTCTTCGCATGGTTCCCTGGTCCATGTCAGCCCATTCGTGGAAATGATCGGACAGCTTTGTCAAAGTCCCCCAGAATAATAGCGCAAGCCTTTAATAATAGCTCCACAATTGAACTTCGCCATGTCGTGCAGTGGAAACCATTGTGATATGAACCTCGAAAGGCCGTTACACAACGTCCAAAACAATCTTCGAACCTTCTTTTCCGTAATGCAAACCGCCAGCGCCAGCGGAACTACTGCACAGTGGGCGACGTCCGCCCACAATCACATGGTACATGTATCCTGGCGGTCCTCCGTTGCTTTCACGACCGGTATCCGATACACCCGCTCCACGTTCACTGATGTCGTTCTACATTTTCTATCAAGAACAGCAGAATACGAGACGATATTTTACCGCGTGTTCGTTGCCCTCGTAAAATCAACCTCGACCCCGATGCATACAGATGAGGATTCGCATATCCTGCGGACACCCATCGTATCATCGATCGGCAATAATTCAGTGTAAACTATTTGACTCTACATCCATTTTGGGAATCGACGGTGACACAATAGCACCTGTTGCATACAGGAAATGCGGAGTGTCCGAGATTCCTGGTACAACCATGTCCTATAGCGTTTGTTGAGAGAATAGGCTTCTTTTGTCCTCGATATCAACGCATCACCATACCTTTTGTGGCTCGTACTGGCCTACTTCATGGTGATACCATCGCCCGTCCTTGAGAATTTCAGTTTGGCCCAAAAACCGGACAGGAGGTATATTACACGAGCCGTGCTTCGAGCTTAACGTCAAGTACACGGTGAACGCCACATTCTAGACTTCGCCCTACCTCTGCATCAACAGAGCATACAATGATAAATCCAGTGGAGTCATTGGATCTGCCATCTTAACGCCAGTAATTCAGAACCGTCTCGGTGTTTGCACTGATTCCTGAGGACGGACAAATTCAATCTTGTTTCCGGGCTTAGAGTCTTGCTCGAAATCTGCTGTTGGCGAGTACAAGGTGTCCGAATGAGCGAAAATGTTAGGAAGTATGACGGCAATGTCTTGTACTGAGATCATGGCAGGAATAAGAAGAAACTTCTCGCCGCATGTTGAGAAGTAAAGAGACCCTCGGATTATAGCCTTTCGATTGCGCGTTAATTTAGCGCATCAATTCAGCCGATGGTCTGTTTCGACCAAAGAGTCCACCGCCAAACTGAAGTACGTTTTGCACATTTGAAATTCACCAGTACTAGAGGCATCGCTGTCCTCTTCGAGAACTTGTAGGGATTTTGAACTCTGCCATCCGTCTTCCCACGAGCTCATTATCTTCAGATATCTTGTGCCGATACTCGTCGGGGCTTGATCATTTTCCGTTTCTTATCAGCCTCGAAACCAATGAATACGACGAGATGGGGATAATGGATGAAAAAGGGGAAGATAATAATAGTATCTACTATTTCCTTTACTAAATCTCGTTATCATCGACTATCGAGACTATATTCGCTTACTTAACTATTTCTACTCCCCCGGTTCATATTCTACCATCGTACCGCAATTGAATCTAATACACGATAGTATATTAAAATATAACCCGTATATCTATTCGAATACGTTTACTTAGTTAGTTATCTATTATCCCCGGAGACGGAGAGGGATAGACTTTATACTCCCTCCTAAAAACTATACTATACTTAAAGAAAGAGAATAAGGAGTATTTATAGTATCCACGTCTCCTTATAAGTTAGGATAACGTAATCCTACTACTAGATCAAAGATATATAGCCCTATCCTCTATTTCTCTAAAAAAGTTCATCGGGACTTTAGCTATTGAAATCAATACGATAGGGAACCGCTTATTATATAGGGAAGAAGCTAAGACGCTCTATCGAATATAGATAAGAATATTACTACCTACTAATCCATTCCGGTATTAATTTAAAAAATATGAACTTAAGAAATAGCAATTAATATAGTATAACTATTACTATCAAATACTATCTAATACTAACTTATTCTTACTAATATTATCTTATTTACTTTTATTACTTCTCTAATAAATTACTAGTAATACTTCTCTTCTTATAGTATATTAATAAGACTCTTTTACTCTATATTCTAGAATTATTAGACGTTAGTATTTTCGGATAGATAAGTAGCGTACCTATAATTACTAAGACTAACTCGCCTTTATTATTCTTCTAATAAACTATAGACGGTGAAATTTATACTAGTTTACTAGTAGTATATTTTATTTGTTTCTCTACCCTAAAATACTATCTAAAAGGCTAATAAAATACCTATTCTTACTAAATAGAATACTAAATACTAAGGTAGTAGAGTACTAAAACTAACTAAGAAAGAAATAGATTAATAAGTTACTACTTTAGCTTTGATCTCAAAGACTATATAAATATAAACTTGAACCTTATTCCTACCTCTTAGTAGAAAGGCGAGAAAGTAATATATAAATAGGATAGTATATAGTAGTCAATTGTAGGTCAATAAATCTTAGGTCGCTAGGCAAGTAACTATACTATTACTAAAAGTATAACAAACAATAGCGACTCAATATATATAATAACAAAAACAGCCCCTACCATTATTATAACTTCCACGCTACTATTACTATCATTACCATCATCTCCTCCATCACCCTAGATCTTACCTTTCTTCCTAGTAAAGCTATATATACAAAGTCTCAAATACCCTATACCCCATTCAATCAAAATAACAACACCCCATCGCCAACTCCCCACCTTCCCAGCTTTTTCTCGAGCCTTTTACTAGACTAGATAATGATAATACCTAACAACAACAATATTATATAGTCCCATACCTACACCCCATTATACCCCTCCATCCCAATCCAGAACCCCCCCGAAAAAAGCAATATTTTCGCAGGCGAGCAAGCGACAAAAACTACAAAACCAACGTATCTATGAAATCACCCCTCGTCCAAAACAAAGAGGAAAGTATGGGAAATATCGACAAGGGGAGGAAGTCATGTAGAAGTTAGCTCTGTACCTTTTCTTCCCTCCCTCCCTCCCTCACCTGTATTTTCATTGCGGAGTTGATGGTGGTAGGATGTAGACAAGGAGGTAGACAGGCTATAAGAAGTAAGAAGTAAGGAAGAAGGAATATACCACCACTATTACTATCGAAGATCAAGCCATCATCACCATCAAAACCACCTGCATAATCATCACCACAAGACCGAAATAATATCCCCAAATATCCCCGTATCTTCCTATCTCGTTTGGAATTCCAAAGTCCCTTTACCCCCTCAATAAATAAATCACTTCCTAACAACTCGGGAAGAAATCGCAGAAATAGCTTGGAAAATACACTCCCAGTGCGGGCATTGAGGCGGAGCGTTTAATTTTTATCTTTCTACCTCTCAACTCGGTGGCTGGAATAATATTTCGCAGACAAACGGCAAACGAGCAGAACTGATGAAAAGCAGACACGAAAAGTGGTCTAGTATTACAGCTTTTGACATAAGGGTCATGAAGTCGTATTATAGTACAGATGTGATAACGCCTTTGAAGACGCCATCCGTCGAGACCCTGCAGCTACGCAAATGAGCAAAGCAATTCGGCGGAGTAAATGCGCCGAGATACCAGCGATGCAAAGAGCTTTGCAGTGCCAATGCCACGATGGATCCAGGTGCGCCAGAAAAGATCAGATAGCGAGGGTCCAGACAACAGATAACCAGGCAGCCATGAACACCAGATCAAAGCAGATGCCCAGCCGTGATGGAAGCCAAAGCGCCTTATATCCAGCAAACGCGATACACCCATTAACACCGAGATCCAACACAGCAACATACGCGGATGCCTACAGTCAAGATCGAATTCGGTCGCTCAAGCCTCTCCACCAACAGCTCTCTCTTTCGCCTCGTCCTCCAATGTTCCCAAAACCTCATCGAGCATCCCTTCAATCTCGTTCTCCTTTACCCCAATAGCCCCGTGAATCAGCCTCTTGTAACCCTCTTGCCTCTCACCGAGACCAGCAGCCCCAAGCGCGCTGACAATCGTCTTGACCAATCTTTGACGATCAGCCTGCGCAGCCTGTAGTTTCTGTGCAAATCCAAGATTTCCGTTGGCCGAACCATTCGCTGATTGCGGCGGCGGTAACTGGGCATTTTTGGCGACCATCTGGCGCAGTTCTTCTCTTTGCTCCATTTCTAGGAGTGACTGTGCTTCGTATTCAAGCTGCGCGAGCTCCTCCTCTTCCCTCTTGTCCTCTTCTATACTTCCGTTGGCAAACTCCTTGTCTATAGCTCCAAGCTCCGCAAGCTGCCGGTTCAACAAGTCAATCTCTCCGGCCCTTTTGTCAATGACTCTTGTGATCTCCGCCTCTTCCGTGGTTTTGCTCTCAAATTCGGTCTCAAAGCCCAATGCTAAGCTCTTGACTCTCTCCTGAAAAGATGGCGCAATCCTTGTGATTAGTGAGTTTGCAGTTGCAGAGCGGTATTGAGGAGCTTTGATTTGCACGCCCACGCCATTCATCAATTTTTCTATCATGGCATTGGTTTCGCCGTTTGAGCCACCGCGTCCGTCTGGTGCGAAAGGTGATGACGAAGCTTCTCGGCCTGAGCGGGAGACGTTGTGGAACCGCCTTCGAGTATTGAGGTCGCGGATAAGGTCATCTGCAGTCTCGCCGGCGGCATTGGGCACATCGACAGACACGTTTCTCCCGAGCAGAGAGCGTACGCATTTCCTGGCGCCGTGTTTGGCAGCAATCATGACAGCTGTGTCGCCATTTTGATCTTGCGCATTCAGCAGGTCTGTTATCCTATCTGGTCTCCACGTCTCTTGGAGGACGTTGATAATAGTGTCCATGTAGTATCTTGCGCTTAAATACTTATTCTTGCTACTCGTCGTAGCGGAAATATGGTGGAAGACCGTCGATCCGAACCAGTCCGTTTTGTGGACTGTCTGAGCGAGAATACGAACAAGTGGTTTCATGGTTTGCTTATCGAAATTATTCGTGAACATGACCGCGCGCATCAGGGGCGTCTCCAGGTTATTTGAGAGACAGTCAATTCTGGCGCCGCTTTGTATTAGTGATTTGACAACAGCAATATCGCCCATAGCTGCTGCCCAGTGCATGGCTGAATGTCCTTTTTCATCAATGGGTCGATCGAGATTGACGCTTTGCGGAGGCTCTGGCGGACTGGGTATGCTCTCTTCAGATTCCAGAAGCATAAAGTAATCCAATAGCTGATCTGCCCAGATCTGATGTTGCTGGTCTTGTAGCGACATCTGATCTGCACGCTTCCGCTTCTTGGACGAACCATATTGTAAATACGAATCGTCGTCAACCATGCTCTCCGACACCACTGTGATATTGTCCGGAGTGCCATCTTCGTTGTACTGACCGACGCTGGCAGCATCAAAGTCGTGTTCTGGAACAGGAGTAGCTTGACTTGCGGTCACTGCTGGCGCTCTCAGTTTCTTCGCCTTTGGCGCACTGTGTTGAGGGGCGTTACCAGTATTGGCCACGCGACGAGCCGCGGCGGGTTGTCTTGGTACCCGTGGGCGGTTTGTCGCAGCTGTGGCATGTTTCGGTGCTGGAGGAGGGGAGCGATCACCTGGGGTGAAGTCAAAGATTGGGAGGAGTTTGTCGAGGACATTGTTGCGCTCTGCAAGACCGCGACCGTCCGGGAGAGGGATCCAAGTTCCTGATCTGTTAGTATTCTTCCTAATTGTGAGAGAGAATACCATCGATGGCGCACCTTGGTATTTGCCGTATCCTCCTTGGACCTTCTCGTGTACGCCCTTCTGCACTTCGCGCTCGAGGATCCGCGTTCGCGCCGGCTTGTCATACGAGGCAGCTTTGAGGATATGAGTCGCATTGATCCAGTCATCTATGCAGTATGAGTCTCTTTGTTCGTGAAGCGTTTGTCTACGGCTTCCCGCATCAATGGAGGGGAGAATCAAGTCTCAAACTCACCAGCTCGCCGGCGCATGATGTGCACGCCCGGTCCGACATTGTACTCGTATACGGGCACATTGCTGTAGCATGCGCTGTAGATCTTATTGTTCAGCGCCATGGTTGCGATTGCGTGGTGGTGTTATCCAGGTGAGTCGCGAAGTTCGGATCATTCACGCGTTCAAGCCAAACCAACGCGACAGATTCGCTCCGCTTCCGAGTCGGAGAATTGCTAGTGGGCATTCTGAGATATTCGCAGCAGGCTCAATGATACGCCTGCGCCTCAGCGCAACAGAGTCTGGCTACAGGACCATAGCCGTAATTGCATACAATCGACCACCACCACATCAAAGCACACACAATGACTATCGTAGACACAGTCAAAGACGCCGTTGGTCTCAGCCATGGCCACGATGCTCCTACAGGCCGTATGCCTCCCCTCATATCTCTCAATGCCTCACATCCAGCTAATTACCAACTCCGCAGCTGCCACGGCCGAGCAAATGTCCGCCGCAAGACTCCCAATGGCCTACCGCGATAGCTGCGCACACCTGCTCATACCTCTGAATCGATGTCGACAAGCAGAATACTACTTACCCTGGAAGTGCGAGGTACATTGCACCAGACCAAAAGACATGGCGGGGACGACTTGCTAAGACTGAATGCAGACCGAACGACATACCTACGAGAAATGTCAGTACGAGGAATTCAAGAAGAGAGTCGCTAAGATGGAAGAGTTGAGGGAACAGAAGGCGAAAGAGGTTGCTGCTCCTGCTGCATGAGGTTTTTCCGGACAAGAGCGGGCTTGTACATATTTAGGAAGAGCTCTTATGGAATGGAATTGTTGGCCGATCCGGGCAAAGAACAACATGGGACGTTTCGGGGCATTGGATTTCTACAGCGAAGAATTGATACGCTGCATCACGACCTCAAGAAGCCTTGTTCTCGGCCCAAAAAAGTGTTCTTGGTTTCCCATGTACCCGCAACTTTAACCTCAAGAAGCTTCGCCCGATATCCTACTCTCGCTGACATCTTGTCTCGTACCGAACGCGAACTATCCTAATAGAGCAAAGCAAACAATTCCCTCTGTTCACCGACATCCCAGACCAGCGATACATAAGCAGACGTTACCTCGAGAAGTGCAATTTGAAACAAAAAGCCCCTGGTATCCCTATTGATGAGGGGTTTGCCCGATCATCCATTCTAGTCCTGTTCATAGGACGTTCGATAGTCCCCAAATCCCCTACAAAGACTGGTCCTATTTTCAATGCCCCGATACGGTATCCGCATCTAATCTCGCGCAATATAGATATGCTGTTTGTACATCCATTCATAGCGCACCCCACAATTTCAGAAAATAAGAATAAAGACTTACGTGGTTTTGGGAGTCTAATACTTTGTCATGGATTACATAAACGACTGTTCTCAGAGTTGGGGACATGATCATCGTGACAACAGTCGGGCATGTCCGAGCATGGTCCGCTGCGCATACATTCGTTTCCTTTCTGCAGAAACAGATGGTATTGGAATATCTCCAAACAAACCTTGCTGGAACAAGGTCATTCACGACGTTGTTATGGGAAATGGAAATGGTGAGGTATGGTGATGATTTTAGTATCACCTTTGCTATCACCGTTCTTCAATAAGGCCCGAGAAAAGGTTTGGAACTATGTATATATATGACCATACCCAGATCCTGTTAGGTGGAATAACTGATGATAACCAGCTTCGTCGTCGTATAGGTTAAGATGAGGAGGTTAGTATAGCGCCAAACTCGTTCGCGTCCGTCATGTCGCGAGAACTCGTATTATAAAATACAGGTTCCTGCCGGTAATTGGGAGGAAAGCACGGCTGGGCAATACATCATCGGAGTCGGTGATGCTTGTTGTAGCGTGAAGGCAATAGTTAGACCATAGTTTGTTTCTTTATGTTTTCGCGAGGGGTTTTGTGGTGTGATAGATGTGTGATGGACTTTGCTGGCTGATAGTGATGCGTATAGGTAATTCTGTCGTCGTCGACGACGAGATGAATTTCGCATGGGTTGAGACGTGGGCACAACTATGATGTTAGCATGGAAAAGTGGATGTATACCGTAAGTAACCTTTTCCTCAAAAAGGTATATAAAAGCTGAGAGGCAGGTAGAGTAAAAGATCAAGAAACACTTCCAGAATTGGAGAAAACGTGTGGTGCTGTGGCGATTTCTTCGATTCTCTACGTGGTCGGACTATGACTGGGAGGTGATGCAATCTGCCTTACTTCAATCATCTGTGCTTCGAACTGACTATGAAGAGTGCTGAGGAACTGCGATGATAGGTGGCAATAATGATGATAATTATCATCATCACGATCCCCATTACTTTCGCATGAGAATATCGATGCTTTAAAGGTTTTCGATCTACTTTCGCGATCTCTATACAGATTCGCCGGTTGCTCATTCAAAGGAAATACTTACGGAAGACACGACCAGACCATGGGGATGCTCGATAACATGGTATCGTTTGAAGTTGAGTCGAGAAAGCGAGTCTAGCTTTTATACTACCTCTTTATTCTAGCCGGGCCTGTCATTGCAAGTTCACGTCCAACGTCAAATATTCAATCTAATAGGAAGATGACAGCACATTTCTTTACCTTTTCTAACCAGAGTCAAATCCTCCCGCTAGTGAATAAAAGGGAGGCTAAGGAGTAGAAGCTGATTCAACAAAATTAAGAGAAAAAAGAAGAGTTTAATGGTTACAGGTTATTACTGTGGCTAACGCTGGAGACCGGGAGGAACGAACATCGGCCAGAGTGTTTTTGAGAGAATCATGAGTGGTATTGATGCGCAGAAAGAGCTAGGAGTTGTAAGTAAAGATGAGGAGTACCATCATGACAATGGAAGACCTTCTCTCTCAGACCTCCACGTGTTAATTTTCCCCAAACTATCGAGGCGGAGCTTCATCACGCCGTAGCTTTCCTTCGTATCTAACGGGGAAATGAAGAAAACGCAAAATGCCTGTGAGAGGACCTGCATTGTCTGAGTCTGTTGCAGCTCAATTCTTCCCACGGCCGGAATGGCTTATATACCTATTTCTGTTTCTAGTCTTCCGCGTAGCGAGCTGGATAAATTGCTAGTCTCGCCAACGTCCAACTATACCGAGATAACGTCACACAAGGACCTGTAGTGAGAACGTCTTCCCTTGATGCCGCTCTTGTCCGAACCTATCTCCTTTCATTCCCGCCTTGTTCGCCCTTTCAGAGAGACGCCCAATGGATCGATGAGAGAACAAGAAAACAGTTATAAAAGACTCTCGGATGGATATGGGCGTCGTTATCCTTTCTCTTTAAAATCAGGTCTCTCTATTAAACCTAAAATTGGAGCAGGATGTAAAGGAAGTAACAACGGGACTTAGTCATTAGCTATATAGTGGGGGTGCCCCCCTACCCTAGTAATACAAGCTTACCATCACGTTCATAACACAGGAGAACCGGAAGCAGGACTTTATCAAGCGAATTTCAGATAAAGATGATGATCATGATAGTGATGACGACCATAACCAACATTTTGTTACCACAGCGTCATTGCCTCCACGACCAACTCTCGGAGCTTATCTACATTATTCAATATAGAGTTTCCTTTGTAAGCGGTATTGAAATCACCAAATAGGATGCGCGAAAAGAGAAAAACGCCAATGTTGGAACCTGAGATTATTGTCTTGTTGGTAGGCATAAGAAACTGGGAGGAAGAGACTTATATACCAGATACAGAGCCGTACTTTCGCATCTACTACGATAGCTAGGCCGATCTTGGTGACCAGAGACGGAAGTCAATTGGTTTGGACGAGACAGGATAGAGAGTATGAAGAAGGGGTTTAAATTCGGAGGGAGATGAACAAGGACTACAGAAACTACCTCCTGCGATAGGTTAGGCCGCAAATATATTTAGAACTCGGCCATGGACAAGGCTGGAGCAAGTAAAATTATTCGAACAAGGCTCATAACTTCGGTGCTTGGTAGGTACTTACTTATCGCCGGCAGAAAGGTTAAGTTGTAATCTGATGATGGTGCTTGTTGTCATTGATACTGTAAGTAAAACTTCTTGAGCTAAAGATTTTCGTGTTCTGACTGGTGATAGGGTGCAATCGGTATCCTTTTTACCACCAAAATCTCTGTTGTAATGGCCTTGCTTTGGAAGAAGTCGAGGACCAGGATTCATATGTGTCTCAGCTCAGCTTGTTGCGGCAGACTTCGAGAGCGTAGTATCATGTTTACAAGGACCTCCTCGCTGCTTCCTCCATTCCTAGCCTCGCATATATAGGTATAAAAGCTGGAACGAAGTCATCAACAGTATAACAGCACTGGAATTGACAAGACCTGGACATGTGTCGTTCTAGAGCCAGAGTCAAAGAAAGTTGGAAGATATAGTTTGTCGATGGAGACGTAATGAGAATAATCATTGGATGTTTTGGTGGGGACGGGATAGCACTATTGACATTGTAAATATTCATCGCTGCAGTGTTGTTGGGATGGGAAGACTTGCCCATTCTATCTTCACGATAGAGAGTCAAGTACAGGCTTGCTAAGAATTCACGCCAGTGCATCATCAGGAAGAAACTGAGGGTATAATGAGTCTTCGGGATTGCTGCAAGTGCGATCTGATTAGATGATCGGAAAATCAATTCGCTCTTTGCCGAGACGATTGCCTCCACGTTGAGGAATTCATTCAATCAAGAGAAGAAAATGCCGCAGATCGATCGTCATACACGAGTAAAGCTGGAGCAAAGCTGTGAGCACGAGCGAAGAATAGTCTGCAATTTGTGGGCACTCTAGTTTGCCTTGAGCAGACGGGATATGCACGCTCTTTATACTTTAACCGCTTCAATCAAACTTGGGCTCTATCCTTTCGGCAGCATCTACTTTGTCACCACAACCGACTTGCTGGCCCTCGACAACCAGATCAGCCGGGATCTGATCGGGAGTCGACTGGACGAGGAGCAACATCGGGACCACAGCAAGCACCATCAGACCAAACGTCACGCAACTATTCTCAGTCAGCCCGAGACCCAAAGTCAAGGTGGTTGATATCTCACAAGCCAATCATGGGAGTAGTCGTAATGCGTGTGTTCATTCCGTATGAGATAGCTTGCCCAATAGCTTCCAAACATCGGAAAGCGGCCCCGTTACGAACATTGGCTACTTTACGTCAGTATCTTGGGTCATCAATCGCGCCTCGAAACGATACGTACCTTGCGCGCTTGTTGCGAAAGAGCTCAGTAGCCAGTACATGTAAGATTGAGACAGGGGTCCCGTCGTTTGGATGAAGAAGTACGGTAAGAACGCTTTCGGGTAGATTGAGTCATCCCAATCAATTTTTCCTGGATCCTTCGAATCGAATTTTGCCTGCATGATGATGCTCCAGATGTAAACGCCTGTATTGAGGACGACTACTGTTATGAGGCCAAGCTGTGCACGGCGTCGTTGACTTAGATGTTTGAGATCGAGGATGAAGCCCAGACCAAAGCAGCCGACGCTGAACCTTGATCAGTATACACACGGTGGGAGAAAGAGATCACCAAATTGGAAGTTATAACCCGACGGGTCTCACTTACATGCAGAAAAATGGCGAGATGAGGGAAGACAAAGCGCGAGCTCGAATAACGAAGTAGGTGCCAAGATAGGTGGACCACGTACCACTACGTCTTGGTCAGCAACGATCCAGAGGGCCATCCATTGAGTCTAGCTTACCCGTAGAAGAAAGACCAGATAGCCCAGAACGCCGAAAGCAGAATAAGCTTCGATTTCATGGTTGATTTGATCAAACTGAATTCCTCCTTGGTCTTGAGCTTTTCCGAAAAGAGGATGCGAGTACCATCTGATCGAACGACATGATGAAGAGGTGCGATAAGGAAGGCAAATGGCAGGCTAAAACTGTTAGAACTGTTTTTCCCGCCGATAATCGTGAAGACGCACGCCATGCACTCAATAATGATGAATGCGATGTAGGTTTCGGGCGTTATGCCGCCGCTGACACCCTTAAGATGGTTTTTGGACAAGCTAAGAGTATTTTAACATGTGATATTCACAGGTCCGGGAGGGCGAGGGGGCTTTACTTGATTGCACCTCCTACCAGTTGCCCAAGATTTCGAGATACAATCCAAAAAGCCAGGTACTTGCCACGAGACTGCGACGGTGCCAGAGACATAATCGTCCCTGCTTCTGCCACATACCAGGTACCCGTGCCGATGCCAGAGAACAATCCACTGAGAATTAGATACTGTAGTCAAGTCAGCTGGAAAGTTGCACCACTGGACGCGATCGAGCAAGTTGGTGCCTGGGATGTTTCAAGTCCATACACACCCATTGTGTTCCAAATTTGCTATTGCAGTAGTAAGCGGAGCCCTCGATAGGAAAGGACATGGCGCCAATGACCAGTGCCCATTTCGTTCCCAGCTTGTTCACCAGAGGCCCACCACAGAAGCATACTTGTCTTTCAGTCAGCTGTAGTAATACCTACGCCTGCAGACATAAATACCAGTCGCGAGCGAAGCATACGTAAGCGCAGTACTATAAGCAGAAAAGCATATCAGTTTATGATGTTCGAGCAAAATCGGTTACAGTGCTGCTTACGCTATGTTCGAGGTCTGTGGTGTGGCCAGTCCACCACCACCAAGTCCTGTAGAAAGTTAGAGACACCCCCAATTGGAACGGCTGTCGAATTTCCTACCGGCGATTGCATCCGCCATAGCTGGGCCGCAGAATGCTTGCATACTTAAAAGCATCATCTGTGTGAAGCTATTTTGCCAGACTCGCCTCCACAGTGGCACTGAAAGCCTATACGCCTCCATGTCTACGGTATCATCGATATCTTTCGGTGCATCGTCCACTGGCGAGATCTCGTACTTGCCGAGAGTGTTATCTTTGTTGTCAACATACGACGCTGTGGTTGAAATATCGGGCTGAGACATGATAGAAGAGCCGCAAAATGTTCAATGATGTATTGCTGTGTTTCTCTGCCATCTTCGACGTGGCAACAACTCATTTCTTACTTGATGTCGGAGATGGGCACCAACTCCCCCGGACGCTTTTGCGCCGATATGCGTGCTATGTAGACCTAGAGTATATCTGATCGACCGGGCCGGTGGCAAACAGAACGGAAACGCTATGTAGGATATTTAGGGGATGGCGTATATATGAGAACTCCAGAGGGTCAGCAGGTTCCTGGTCGAGGTCTCAACGATAAGATTCCCACAAACGTCCTATCATTGGGGATTTTGTGGAGCGACCATCTCGGCCGAGGTCCTTCGGAGAGAGACTTGAAAACATCATGGTGCCCCAGCACTTGAAATGTAGAGCATGAATCCGAGACTGCAAAATGATGGTGTTTAGTGAACTATTGATGGAGATCCATGGCGCGAGGAGATGGACACGTTGGCTTTGCCAAGCCACGGACAGATTGTGCTCCGCCTCTCCTAGGTACTAAGGTACAATACTATATCTCGAATCTTTATTCCTTTCCCCTTCTTCCTCCTCTTTAATATCATCGCCTCTACCTATCTTTCTTGATCTTTCTTTCGAACTTAAAAAGTAAATAATCTAAAGAATTCTTTCTTTAACTTAAAGTAGTATCCTATAAATATATATCAATAGTAGTAATACGATAGTATTCTATAATTCTAGAGATCGATCCCGTTCTCCTACTTAACTAATAAAAAATATCCTTAGCTACCTCTCCAACCTAAAAACTAAATAGAAATATAAAGTAAAGTCGAGTTAGAACGTAAAGAAATACTAAAAAGCTATACTATCTCTAAAAACCTTCTCTATTAGTAGGAGAATTAACCTTCCAAAATCATTCCTCTAATCCGCTATAGATCTCGAATTATTACTATAATAACAAACAAAAATCATTTTAAGAAGTACCTAGCTAGATAGAGCGCTATCGGTATAGGCTTCCTAGATACTCTTATATTTCTTTCTTCGTTATTAGAGGCGTAATTCTTTAATAAAGATTGAATAGAGGGAGACGATTTTAGAACGTTTTAATATCTCCAAATACCCTCTAACTACTATCTACCCCCAAAAACCCAACTAAATACTTAAGTAAAGGTATCAAAACAAAGCCTAACCCTTATTATAAGAGAATCTATCTATATCCAATTACAAAACAATAGAATCCTCCTAAACTAGCCCCGATACAAAAACGAAAATAAAACTATTAATACCAAAACTCGATGCAAGGATCCGATTGGATGGGTAAGTAAGCGCTACTAGTGGTGGCGAAGTTCTACAGGTTGTAGGGGGTGGAGAATTGTGGTGGTGGCTGTGTACCGCGATAGAACGATGATCTTGAATATAGAATATCGAGATCGGCAGATTTGAGGAAATCATAGCTGATTGGCTGTGGCTCTTCGCGTAGCCTCGGTAGAAAGCGCGGCATTGGTGATGGTAGAATTCTTTTTGGATTTGTATCTAGGAAACAAGATTCTTCTATAGGTGTTCCTTGTACAGATTGATTTTATTTTTTTGCGAAACAATAGTCAGGAGATAAGAGCGCCAGCGCAGTAGTGAGATATCAAGAATATGATACAAACGCGCAAACGAGACTTTCAGAACATATTCGCGATGACCATAACCAGAGAGAAGAACTGTAAATATGAAAGCAATTGAGAGAAAATTAGAACACAACGTTGGGAGACAACCAACACGATGGAAGGTGAATGCAACAAACAAACAGGAAGAAAAGAATGGAAAATAAAGACGGAAGCGAAGAGCATTATCCTTCGTTACAACGGACATGTCCTGCCAAACCTATGCCACACCGCGCCTGCGCTTTGAAAGAGGCGCTCATCCCACAGCAATCATACCATTTGTAGCGGCTGTATGATTATCGTACCTCTTAACCCTCCTCTTGCTGGAATCCATGATGCCTCACGGCGAGTGAGAGATGGGTGTATTGGCCCAAACTGCTCGTAGCCAATCTTCGAAAGTGACAGGAATGATATCTCTAGTCTCTTGAGAGCCTCTCAGGTTTCCTGGAACGGTGATATCGTATCTTCCGTTGATGGTCTCGAGGTGGTCGTGTGCTCGCATTTGTCGGGGTATGTCGCCGAAAGTCTGGGCGAGCTGCAATTCATCTCGAAGTGTGTTAGGAGTATGCCAATTCGAAGAGACCAATGCGACGCCTAAAAAATTCTATGTCAGCTTTTTGCACGTCAGATTCAGACAGGCAGCGAGACGAACCTCGAACCTTTTCAACAGTTCTGCATACGTCAAAGACTGTCATACGATCGCCTACCATGCACAGCTCTCGTGGCCAGCGCCGAAGATCAATGGCACGGACGATTAGTCGAGCAGCATCTTGAGCAGAGATCATGGAGATATTGATGTCGGTTCCGTAGTCTGCGTCGTAGATTGGTGCCGAGGCTCGCATCGTTCGAACGTCGACAATATAGTCTCCTTCTCTGCAGAGATGCGTAGCGAGGCCCAATCTGTGACTCTGGAGTCCTCCGGGTCCGAATCTTTCATAAAGCACTCCACATGAGAAGATCGTTGACTCGATGTTACTGCGGTAATGGTCCAGCCAACTTTGAATTCTGCAGTCAATGGTCAGCGAAACTGGATGCCTTCAATCGCCAGTATCTTTGTTTCCTCTCATATAAATCTCGACTTACATTTTGTTCCCCCGATCTAGTGGGTCAGGATCGGAACGCTTGCTTGGACGACCTTCGAAATCAGCGGGTGCGAAGCGGCGCACTTTTTGAGCCACGGAGGCATGGAGTAGTTGTAGCCCTGGAGGGCCAGTAACTGTCGATATGATCGTGTCGACGCCCATGACCGCATGACGCAAGGATTGCTGATCTTCGTAGTCAACAATGAGAACTTGATATCCTTGCCCTGCCAGATGCGGTTGTTCCTAAGTCTAATCAGTATCCTATATAAAAGTGCCATAAGATAAGGCTGAATCTCTGGGTTACATGAAGCGAGATGGAAGAACTGACCTGGCGGGATAAGACAATTAACTGATGACTTGTTTCAGTTACAACGAAGTGCGCCATCAGCAAAGCGAAATTGTTCGTTCCAGCGATTGCGATTCTCATTCTTGCGTTGGCCATCGGTTGGTAAACTTGCGATTTCTGTTCTGCTCCGTAGGAATGTTCGAGAGTCAAATGCCATGTTCGAATGCTATTACTGGGTGGGTATCCCGCGACGTTGGCAATGCTGTGCAATCAAGCTCTCGAGGCACCAGCAGAGCGGAAGAGCGTTCCGGGGCTTTCATAGGTTGATGAAAAGATGTGAATATACCTTTCCGCGCTCTTGACTCACTGAGGCTGTAATGTCATAGCGAGGTGGCTCAGGCATCATTATATAGTTAGAAAGAGGGCGATGACGAATGGGTGAAAGAGAAAATGCAAGGAGAAGGTACATGTACAAAAGAAGAAGTGGGCGACATAGTTCTTCTCCAGCCTGGCTTGCTCATGTGTCGACCAATGACCGCAGTTAGCAGGCTGGTCAAGAAGTAGAAGAAGTAGCGGGCCGGGTCTTTCAGGCCGAAGCCTCCAAGGAATGGTCATAGAAGAGGACAAGGCTTGCCAGATCATCGGGCTACGCGGGAGGCACCCGAGGCAGCGGGCGCGCCGTTGGGGATTCCTGGGTGGGTGGTGTCCTTTTGGCGCAATACCGCGGCACCAATGCTCACGATCGGTGCCCTGAACTTTGGCGTGACAGACGCCAGACGAGAGGGATATTCTTGACCATCGCTCGGCGGAGATGCACGAAGCCATAGCATTGCGTCAGTCGTCGTGCCTGGAGACAGAAAGGAGCGAGCAGTTTGCCGCCTGCCGTGCATAGGAATAGACTTGCAAGTCCAGGATGCGGCCTCTATGAGAGGTTCGAGAGAAACCAATGAGAGAGCTTAATCACTTAGTGTTCAAGGGTCAAATAAGCATGTAATGGTGAATGACAACCTGTGAACCAAATGTGATTCAGCCTCAAGACCAGTCAAGATACCGAGGTACCCTATCCATACAACAGAGAAATAGCATGTCGGTATGGGGCGCCCGTAAGTTATAATTGTCGGTACCAGGCCAGGAGCAGCAACCGGACATCGGTGGAATGAAAGCCCAGGAAGGAGATTGGGGAGATCTGGGGGCCAAAAAGTATAGCATTGGTCCAAGAGTGTGGAAATTATGCGCTTGAAGCGAGATAAACAGTTCGGCGCATGTTTCAAATGTTGAAGAACCTATGATCCTGCATCAAATAATTGTATTCGGCCTCGCCATGGCCGAGTGAAAGAGATCGAGACGACAAGGGACGTGGCTTCGTGAGCAACCAACCCTGTCGTTCGCAAGGCTGACTCCGGCATCCACGATCTGTTAGTTGCCTTCGTCATCAGGTTGATCGTCTGGTGGTCGTTCCTAGATCTCACGCAGGTTGGCGGTGTCTGTGTCTGTGAATCCACATGCAAGCTCCACCTCATGCTTGACTTGGACAGTCATGATTCTCGGAGTATACCGCCCTTGGCTTCACGAAGCCAGACTACCGCGTGTGCAAGCTCAGACCGAAAATGACTCGGCTTTGAAAAGGTCCTATGCACTTTCTTTTACGAGCAATGCTGGCCCCTTGCAATTCCTCGTCTTTAGTTTCTCTCTGGAGGCTTGATATCAGGTACGGTACTTCCTCACCCATTCAGATAACAAGGATGCCTGAGTCTCGGCCTGCAAGCGTCAGGAGCGTGTAGGGGCAATAAGCCGATGGCTTGCGAAGTAGCCATGGTGAGAAGTTGGTGGTGCTTGAGAAGGGACCGGCGCTCGCTGACCGGTCGTGTTCCGGACTTGTGAGGACGGTGGCAGCGATTGTAGGTTGGCGGTGATGGTAGTTGCCTGCATGCAGATGAGGAGAGGTCGCGATGAGATGAAAAGTCGGGGAAGAATGTAAGAAGACCCTTGCAATCCCGTGACTGGGCGTGTGAAAGCCACCTGCAAGACTACACAGCCACGTCGTAGCCACCACCACCACCACCGCTAGACTTTCATCTGCATTCTCCCATCAATTTCCATCAACATTCATCAGACTCGACATCATGGCGTTTTCACGATGCACTCACTACCTTCACTGTCAAACCATCTCCAGAACCGGCACAGGCGTCGAGAAGGTATGCGGAACCAAAGAGATATGCAGTCTTTCGATGCCCAGGATTTCAACATGCGAACGAAGACTTCTAGGACCACGAGGAGCGACCAGACCATTTCTTCGCTGTTCGTACATCCTTGGAAATTGCTCTAATCCTTCCAATTGAGATCAATGGCGATGTCCTCCTGGCAAACGTTGCAGAACAAACAGCCAGAACTTTCTTGATATTGATTTGGATCTGAATTCAAACAAATCCAAACCAACGATATCGTTCATTTTACGATACTTAGTGCCAAGAGCCAAAACCGGCGCGTTGAGATTCTGTCAAAATCTATGTCATTAAATTGCCGGCAAGGCATTCGTATGGCAAATCAGGACGTCACAGCTTATCTCCGATCAAATTTCTGTCCCATTGATGCAGGAGAAATTACTGGTGATTCGAAACAGTCCTGGTAATTCGAAACAGTCCTGGTAAAGCTGGTGTGTATGAGATGTTTTGATGTAAGAAACGCATCATCACGGAGCTAAATGATGGTAATTGCATAGCCTATCATCTGGTTCCCGAATTTATGGACAAGATAGGTTTCCGATAAAGTGAATAACACATCTGGTGCAACAAATGCCGATTAGAGTCTCGCCATGAACATTGACTTCCTTCCGTCCTTGGCAATTCCGATCCGATGATTTCGACAACTTTCATATACATTCTCATCGATGATCCTCACCGGCTGACGACCGTTTCTCCAGCGCTCTTCCATCGAATTGGGGACCAGGCCTTTCAAGGCTTCCTCCACGAGCTCACACACGTCGACTGCGCATCTAAAGCCAAGGCTCCATCCACTACCACCTTGGCCATATGAATGGACAATGCGACTGAAAGCGTTCGGATGCTCTGGGCTCTTTCTGAGCTCTCTTTCTACTCGAACATTCCCTTTTCGTGCCGGCCGAAGCCCTTGCGCAATTGGATAATCAGCATCGACAATGGCGTTCTCCAACCCAGGAAGAAATGCCTTGCAGCGTTTACGCATTCTCTGAATGGGCGGAGAGTCCAGCCGAAAATTGAGCTTCCCTTCGTTCTCTTGGGCAATTCCACCAATGATGAGTATCTTGTCGTTGCGTGGAACGAGGAAAACGAAGCCATTGTCGGCAGGTCCATGTATATGTCCGTCTGCACTCCCATCATAGCTAGGCATGACATCCGCACTGATCGACATTGTAGACTCGATTTTGGGGAAGTGCAGCCCACCATTATGAAAGCGAATGAGAGCGCCACGCAGGGTGTACACATTTTTGTCACTGGCAAGGTGTCTTGCTGCAAGTCCAGTGGCGTTAATAATGGCACCAACCCCAAATCGTCTTCATAATTCGTCTTCTCGCGCCAGCAAGTCTCCATGGATTGCTTCGGTAAATATCTGCGCGCCCTTGGCTTTGACGAGGCTTGTCATCCATGCAATCGCTACGTCAGTGTCAATGACTGGTGCATCTATCTCGTACGCATCCTTCGCACTATAGTGCGGATTGATACCTTTCTCTCGGATGAGATTGACATCGTGTCGAAACCCAGAGGCACGACAATGCTTGATCTCCATCACCTTATCGAGTTCACCTCCTTTCTGTTTCTCGAGCAATTCTGGGAAGAAGAACGTGCTCCTGCGAATGCGAACGCCAGCTGTATCGGGACCGTAACAGAGTGGTAGGCGCGCAATGGACGACCAAATTCGATAGGAGGTCATGGCCCATCCTTTGGAGTGGCCAAGGCTCAGCTCGTCTGTATGAGAGCCACATACCGCAGGTGGAAATTCTCATAAGGCTCCGGCAATTTGCGAGGTTATTGGTGAGCTGTAGCAAGGTTAACCAGAATATTTTTCAGAAACAACCTGGATAGCATAAGTGGACGTGGAAAACATACCCTCCTCGGCCTTCTTCGCAAGTACTGGCCCAGCTACTTGCGACTATCGTGACACGATACCCCTTGTCCAGAAGCAGCCATGAAGTCTTGAGTCCTGTCACTCCGCCCCAATAACAAGTATGTGTGCGGACTCTTTCGATGAGACGGAAAGAGGGAACGGCAGCACTGATATGTCAAGCCCTAAGATCAGATTGTGACCGATGGTCTGGGACAACATCGTCAAGACTCCACTTCCATTGTTCACGAACAAGAGCTAGACGCTACAGGCTCAGAATATGTGATAGGGTGAAGAATAATCGTGATGCTATCAGTCGAAACAAAAGATGCAGGCAGCTTTGATCAAATGAAGAGAAGTCCAAATAAGTAGAGGGTTGTACTTGTTGAAATCGGAGAGATCCAGCAGGAATGCGCCTCTTAAGTATATATTGGCCACCTACTACCATCAACTCAATACTATCAGGTAGCGCAAATGAACGATGCTTGGGGAAGCCACCTCAGATCATTGTAGTAATAGCGCTGGCTACCTTCAAACAGCACGTTATATCTGCTCATCGACACAAAGCATCACCGAATGTCACCTTTTACAGAAGCTCGAGCAGATAGATCACCGATGACTCTTTCTCTACCAAAGCTAATAAGACTCTAATTCCTTTCTCGTGACATTTCACACACCACACTTTCCTCATAGGACCACGCAAATCGCTATGTCTGAGTTTCTACTCACCTCAGAGTCCCTTGATGTCCTCGTCCTACTGTTCCACATGAGACTGGTCTTTTCTAAGGTGGTCTTAGATTTACCGCATCCGGGTTTGAATATTGCGCCGCCGCGCGCATATTACAATGTTTTTGACGGTACTACCTTAGAGGGCCAATTCTCTATTCTCTAATTCGCTAGTCGAGCCGCGCGAAGGTCGTTTGGGCTGGTATACACAGTACAATATGCTCCACACCTCCCTTGTATCCTCCATAAAACAATGCATCCCCGATCCCGCAGATACCAGTAGATGGTGCTGTATCCAAGACCCTTCTAATACGCTCACCCGCCACCTCCCTACTTGAGAATAAAGAAAGAAACACAAAGTAACTATATCGCTACTACCTCGCGAAATAAAGCAAAGTAGAAAGAAAAAATGGATTCAGATAAACTATCTTTGCGATTGAGATTGAAATAACGCTATAAGAAACGCCTCGGTTTCTAGGGCTGTTATGACGTGATTGTTATCTAGATATTATATTTATAGCCTTGATATGTTATACGCTCGAGAAAGGATACTAATTACCAGATTAGAAATATATAAAGTTCGAATTAATATTACTTAAGAAGAAAAGGTCTTTAGATATAAGGTAGGGAACCGATTATTAGAAGAGTGAATAGTTCTAAAAATAGATTATCGAGCTTCCCAAGGCCTTCAAGATAGACTAGATATAAGATTAAGAACTATTCCTATTACCATTCTACCCCTGCCCCCTCCCCTTCCACTCCCCAACCCACCCCTCAACAATAGCAATACCCCTATCAATAACATCCTGACATCCAGCATTAACAAGCCCATTCCTAGTAACCAGATCACTAGTATGGAAACCCCCGGGCACAACAAGAACAGGTACATCCTTCGTACCTTGTAACGGACCCCCCGGTCTAAAGTCACTAGAAACACTCGCTTCCCTCCACGGATCGAATTCACCATTGACGTAGAGTAACCGTGTTGTATTGTCTATGAACCAACCACCTGTATAAGCGTTTATAGCTTCGAAGGTTTTACCGGCGGCGATACCGTAGGTTTCCCCGCTTGGCGACGGGGGGAAGAAGAGCGCACATTGGCGTTCCCAGTATGCGCGGTTGACGAGGCGGGAAACGATGCTGGGACGGGAGGTAGGGGCGCCATCTTGCCAGTATCCAAAGGGCTCGTTACAAGTCATCCAGACCCATTGTCTGTCGAATTGGTTACTTAGTGTCCAATCGGTAAATTCCGGATTTTTGGGGTTATATGTATCCAAACAGGCAATGTTGTTTTTGCCGGCGAATTCGGGGTAACCGTATGACTCGCAGAAACCGGGGATGAAGGTCTGAGTCATCCAATTCGCGTAGCCGGTTAGTGCGCGTTGGAGGCCGACACCATCTGCGGAGGGAAGAGTTGAGTTTATGATTGTTGCGTTGAGGACGCCGGCGCCCATCACGCCTTCGATTGTGTCGCAGAAGTTGAAGAAACCGCGACTGGAGTAGAATTGGTTTCCTTGCCAGAGCCAGGGGCCATTTTGGAGGGCGCTTTGTACATATTAACTGTGTGCTAGGACTGAGATGCTAATAATGTTACTTACGAGGCAAAGTCATCGTATTGCTCAAGCTCTCCAAGACCGAACATGGTTTTCAAAGCCTTTTGTTCCTCAAAAGTTCCATTCATGCCCACCTGATCAACATATTCGACAACTCGAGTAACATCTGCTGAACAATTCTTTGGCATACCCTCTTGTACTGGGACAAAGTATTGCCAATAATCCATAGCATTAACAGGTGCACTCGAACTCCAGTAGGCCCAGAATACTCCACCTGCAACGCTTTCAATCCAAGCAGCCAGAGCACCGCTGTAAGATCCACCTATAAATATCCAGGGAGCAGTCGTGGCATTGGCTCCTCCTTCTGGTGCGAATGGAAGCTTGGCTGTCTCGGCAAAACGAACAAAATCCAAGATCGAGTTTTCCAAAGTCAGATACTTAAGGTTTTCAGTAGAGAGATCGGCGTATGGACTTGATGTCCCCCAGTATCTGTGTTCTATCACAACGACAGCTGCTCCAAGCTTTTGCGCCAAAACACCTGACGTACGGTTGGTTGTGGCGTAAGAATCGTAGCCAGTAACATTGACTTCACCGGGTGTGAAGAGGAGAATGGGAGATCCCGGTCCTGCCCAGTATTGGGAGCTGTAGTAGTAGAATTGTTCGAATGTTCCTAGCGAAGGGTTCTTGTGATCGATGAGCTGCGTGAAAGTCGAATTACCAAGATCAAGCTGGATGAGTGCGTCGGCAGACTCTGCTGGGTTTGGTGCGTGCATGCCTCGATTTATCATGTTTGGGCCATCGAAGTGGGAGTATGCATTTATAGGAGTGAGGATTGACAGTGTTAATGTAACAGCCGAAGATAACATCATCTTGAGAGATCGAGAAACAAGGTGAGGAACGCAAAGAGGATATGAGGGCGCCCTAGAGACAAAATTTCCTAGATTTGAGTAATTTCGCCCACGATGGACAGATAAGATACCGTCGGGAAATCATCCAAAATCGAAGAGATGCGGTCTTCTTAAGGCTACCGCAAATCCCAATTCATCCAGCGGCGCTGCTAACCTATTCCAACCAGTATATCCCATGAGGCAGGCAAAATCGAGAATTTGTGTCTTCCTGGGTGGTGTACTGCAGTGGTGGATTCTTTTTCGAACACAGAGCTTAACCGTTTTGGGAAGGTCAGAAAGCACTAGACTCCGAACAATGCAATCACAAAACTGGATGATGGCCGAAATCATGTCCCTGGTAGGGGAGGACGCGATCTCCATCTTTTAGGTGGGACCTATGATCACCAGCGCATCTTGTCCGATTGCTTATCTTTTTGGCTTGACGAGACGGAGATTGTGTTCCTTGAGACATTTGGTGCTGGCAGTTTGCTATAGGGGTTCGTGATCAAACCACTAGAGAGGCTCGCCGTCCTGCATAGTCATTATCAACTCCTGAAGACTCGGAGCTTCTAGCTTGGTTCTGAACTGCTTCGTAGGACGTCGATCGACTGAGGACCCTGCAGACCACCTTTCTTCATTGGCCACGAAGGATCCCATCGCCATCCATGCCGCCTATCGTGGCTCGTCCAGGAATTCATTGGTCGTATGTGGAAAGGCAGGGAGATCATAGATGGCAAAGTCACCGGGGACGTTAGAGATGTTGTTGTTCAAGGAAGATGAGCGCTTGTTGTGATGAAGCTTTGCTAGTCCAAAAGAAGCTATTCCGAAGAAACCCCGAACTCGTTATTCTCCCTCCCCAGCATGCCTTGCTGGATCCAATGGGGTTTTCACATTTCGATGGAAGTCGATGTACTTCATCTTTCCATAGCCTGGTGGATAAGATGCAGCGCCTCTAGATCTCCGAGCCTAATAGATACCGCAAATTTAAGGTAATTATCTTCACCACTCTCTCCTTTTGAGGACCCAAACAGATGAGCTAATAATATAGAGTCGATGCCGACAAGTAGCTATTTTCGAACTATATAAAGACAAGAGAAGAATGACTAAACGATCCTACTCTATCATCGTTACCAGTTTGTTGTTTTCGAACTATCTCCTACGTAGGTTGTTTGCTACTCTACGTCTTCGCTCCACTTGAAGCCGGCAGAACGGCGTACACGACCTTGTTTAGAGTCGGATTCAAACTCACAAATAAGGCAACTAAAGAAAGAATAGTCTATTTTCAAAAGATTAGAAGCTAATAACTACTAAGCGAAAAAAAAAATAGCCTACTTTATACTAGAATAAGATATAAAGCTAGTCTATTTCCCTATTATTTGATCCCTTAAGATTGGATTTGGGAATAGAGATACTTACTTATATTATTTACCCCCTTTTCTATACATTTAGTATACTTCTATATGCTGAATTTATATCCTATTAGCTACTCTTCCTCCTCCTTTCCCCGTTTCCGCTATTTGATACTTATAAAAGAATAACGGATAGTAAGAACTCGGCGATATGATTTTACTCCAAATAGAAGTCATAACGTTGTAAGAAACCCGATTAGCGGTTTCTTTGAGGTTATGAAAAAGGGGTATTACTAAACCCTTTGTTAGCCGAGGTATAGGATATAAAACTACCCTCTACCTCCTATCTTTCTAGTTACAAAGAGTATATAGGGTTGTGCCTTCCTTAACAACATACGCTATCTCGCCATATTGGATTCCTCTGATATCCAAAAATACCCTATTCCCTTCCGACCTATCTCCCCAACCTAAGTTTATTCGACGTAAGCGTCGAGGATACGGATATTTGAGCGATGGAGAGGGTTATCACCATCGCTCTCGTCGCAGGGAAACTTTCCAAATTGTTCTTTATTTGATGTCCGCGTTGAACAAGTTATTCCCATTCCCCGTAGAAATAAATATTAGAATAAAGAAGCGGAACCCACCGTTCGCGAGAAGTAATCTTCTCGTTATTTTGTTGATTCTCAGCACAGTTTCTCCCCACGCTCTTTTGTGGACAATTGAGTCGGCACAATCCATATAGAAAGCAGCCTTTAGGCGGCAGCTAGGCAAAAGCACCGGTATCTAGGAGAAAAGCATTAATAGAGAACATTATTTCCATCAGTCTAGAGTGTATAAACCTCACTCCATCCAACCCTCAGACTCTTTCCTACAATACTTACCATGTACCTACCAGTAAGCTAATAGCCATGGCAGCTTGCTTATACACCCTCACCTTAACAAAAGACCCAGGCCCCTCGAATCAATCGGTTCAGTCGCGCCTCATTCGCCTCGCAGGAACGAAGACTTCTCTTCGCTGAAAACCATAAATACCCCGGCTATATTGTGAAAACCATCACCACCTCCCTCTCCTACCATCATCTCCATCACCGCTACAGCCATCACACCACGCCTAGATCCGACATGTATCAACTTTCCCTCCACCCCATTCCTGTGCACAGACCTCATACCATACAATTTCGATAGATACGTGAACAACTAAGGCTCACCGGAGCATGTTGGGAGGAAGATTCCTATTGAGGCCGTATTGTTTCAAGTTTTTCCAAGTGTCCATTATTTATACAACCCTTTTACGCCTAGTCTCGGCATGTTAGGGTAAAGTAGGCGGCTATTAAGAGCCGATAATCCTACTAGAAGACTTGGCTATCGCTGGTCAGACGGGTAAAGGGGGGGAAGGTGGGAAGGTGGGAAGGACAACTCAATTCCCAAAGATAGGAATATCCCAATTGGCCATCAGAAGAGGAGAAGTTGAGGTCCCAAACGGCCAGCAGATCAATTGAAATCGAATACTGATCGTGTTTCGACGAGGGGGGTATTTTCACAATCCAAGGGTGTCGTGAATCGAAAGAGTGATTGGCTCGTAGAAGATTTCACATACCATATAGGTCTACCACAACATACAACAAAATCAGAACTCACAAAAGTCACACTCCAACGACCACCACCCCATCAAAACCCCTTCAGCAACTCCCTAACCGTAGCCAACAACTCCTCCTTCTCTTTCTCTTCAACCTCCTTCCTTTTCATCTTCATCTCAGCAGTCTCTTCCACAATCGGCTCTGTTCTAAAATGTTTTCCTACCAACGCCGTCTCTAGCTCTTCCTCATACCGACTCCTCCTCTCGACTGCAATGTCTCGTCTTGCCCTTCTTCTCCGTAACAAGGTCCAAGCAGCTCGTGTGCTCTCTCGCGCCCGAAGCGCAAATTTTTCGCCTCGGGCCCTCTTTGGGCGAACCTTGCGAATGAGACTAGACTGCTTGTCTGGAGAATCAGCAGTCGCGACTGGATCTCTCGTAATGATGGGGCCACCGGCAATGAGACTACCATAGTCGAAATCATCAGATAGGGCTCCTTGACGTCGCAGAGCTACGAGGTTTTGTGCGCGGCGTCTCGATAGGATCTTGTTTGGTTCAGAGGGGAGCCGTATGCTTCTAATGGGTGTGGTCTCACCTTGAAATGAGGTAAATAGCAAATTGTTCGTGCGCCAGCGTCCAATAAACAGCAGACGAGAAAATGGAACAGAAATTTTCGTGCGGGATGAAGTACTCCACGTTAGATCTGCGTTAAGCTTGAGCTGTGCGAAAGATACACCTTTTTCTGACATGAAGCCAAACAGATTATGGTGGACACGGCCAAGTGGCAATGCTCCGTCGCCATCTTTTGAGTCTTCAGAAAAAGGCATGGTGTCTATTGTGCTCGGTATTATTCCGACCTCGAATCTCATCGTGTCATCGAAGCTGAGCAGCGACGGGGAATGAGCAGTCGTATTGGACGGACAGATGTAAAATTGTACCAGATCGCCTACCTTTGCTGCGTTGCCGAGCATTCCTTCGTGAGTCTCAAATAGGTCATTGTCTGCAAACACGGCCCCGATTTCTGCAGCAGGTACCTTTCTGAAGTCGGAATCGGGGTCAAGGGAGATGAGCCCGGCCTTTTCCCCCCACCCACCACCGCCACTGAGTACACGGTGAAGCCGAGCGCCTCTACGGAGCAAAGGGAACCAGCGATGCGGCGCAAATGCAAGCTCTTTTTGCCACAGCTCGCGTAAAGATTGGGCACTCAGGCCGTTGGCACCTGTCCTCAACCATGCAAAGTGTTTCTGGGCATGGATGTCGCTCTCCATCTCGAGATACAAGTCCCCAGGGATTACCAATGCCCATACGTTGACTGCAGATGGAGCAAGATCCTTGGCGATGAAATACGAGCTCACAGCTGGTTCCAATTCTTGCGATGCGGTGATATGCTCCGTGTCTCGTTCAATTTGCCGGATGACGTTTCCCATGCCTGCAACAATTTTCCGTGGCGGAGTCAATGGGACAAGCGCCATAGTGATGACAGCTGTTTGGGCGAACGGGCATTTGAAGGAGACATGACTGGGTGATTCTGCGCTTTTCTGGTTCAGAAGGTATCGGCCATCTGCCTGCCCCCAAGCCCAAGATGAAAGCGAGAGTATGTTGGGTTGACCCGCTTGGAATACTGTGCTAGCGAGCGGTATTTGTACCTCGACATTGTGGCTCTTGACTGCCTCGCTATCCTGCGTGTCTACGGGCAATGTGGACGTTTCGCTGCCCTGCATCCCAAGCACCCAGGAACCCTGAGCACTTCCTATGAACACGCTCAGGGTCTTGATCTCGTCGAGATTGGGCGGAGCGAGGGCAGGTGTATCGCTGATCACGCCGAGCTCTGGTACGGCTGAGACGATATATGACAAGCCCTCGGATCCATGATCTGTCACCAAGCGGGTATGATCTGTCAGAGACAGTATTGGTCTTCGGCGACCATTAGGCAGACGACTTGGCATGGGGAGACGGTCCACAACGGCAACAGCTACATGAAGAACTTTTGCATCAGGGCCGTGTTGGTAGAAGTCAGGTAGCTTTTTGAACAGGCGGTTTACGACTTTGGAGAGGAATTGGGGATCGTATGCAAGAGCCTGAGCAAAGGTTGGCGTGAAGAGTAGTATGGCCTGCTCATAACTGTCCTCGATTCCTTCAATTGAGGAGCATGGTGAGATAGGCTCGATGCTTGCGATCAAGTTGTCGGGAGTAGCATGGCGAGAAGATTGGAACAGCACGGAAGCCTGTGAGACTTTTACATGGCGTTCATCGTGGGAGAATCGTTTGGTACAAACGGGAGCTCGAGGTAGGGCTCGAGGGAGGATTCGGGGAGGACACGAATTGGATACAGATACGAGGACGAGTGGTCGCCATGGCCGCAGTCGACGAATCAGCATTACCAGCGGCGATCTGGCATGCTGCACGAGCGGGAGGATGTATATGCGTTGCGGTGTTCAGATTGATGGGGTTGGGCATTCGATGAGGTGTGGTGGGATATTCAAATTGGTTGGTGGGTAGGAATGGGTGTCATAAGAAAAGAATTGCGGCGGTGGATGATGCTGTGATGCTCATTTTCTCAGAAAGCTAACCCCAAAGGAATTAAGCCAGATAATTACCAGATATACCTCGACCATGACGGCGTATACATAACGGGAACTCCTCAGGACGAGCACTTGATAAACCACAGTCTATCCGGTATGTAAGCCTGTACCACCTTCGACTCAGAGTGTCTCCCTATTCAATGACCTGCACACTGTCTATTCAACAACTACTGCGAGTCTCCCTTCTGCTGCCACCACCACCACCACCACCACCACCACCAATGCAATCGCTGACACCAGCACCGCTCAGTCTCCCAGGGACATAACGGGCTCAGGCCTCACCTACCGAACCAGCCATGGTCCTCCACGCTCCACGCACCCTCCGCCGCACAAACCCAATCACCCTCGTCTTCGTCGCAATCCTCACCGTCGGCTTCCTCGTCTTCTTCTTCTCCACTCCCAGCGACTCTTCGGCCTCCAGTTCGGCCGTCCAAGGCATTAAGCAAGCCGCCAATGCCTTATCCCCACCCTCCCTGCCTTTCAAGAAGGCCAAGAAGGGCTCAGATGCCGGCGTGCAACTATCTCCTCCTGTTGTACACTACCACATGAACAATTTGACAACTACAAGCGATCCCGTTGGAAACCGGGAAACCGTATTGATACTGACGCCCATGGCGAGGTTCTACCAAGAATATTGGGACAACCTTTTGAAATTGAGCTATCCCCACGAACTCATCTCCCTTGGTTTCATTCTCCCAAAGACAAAAGAAGGGAATGCTGCAACGGCAGCACTACAACTGCAGATCCAGAAGACACAAACAGGTTCACAGAAGAAGCGTTTCGCATCCGTAACAATCCTTCGCCAGGACACCGAATCCCCCCTGAACTCCCAGGACGAAAGCGAACGCCATAAAATGTCCAATCAGAAACAACGCCGCGCCGCAATGTCCAAGGCGCGCAACTCTCTCCTCTTCACAACAATGGGTCCAACAACCTCGTGGATCCTTTGGCTCGATGCCGATATCGTCGAGTCACCACCAACCCTCATCCAAGACCTAGCCTCCCACAACAAACCAATCGTAGTACCAAACTGCTACCAGCGCTACCTCAACAAGGAGAAAAACGCAATGGACGTCCGGCCTTACGATTATAATAGCTGGGTAGATAGTCCCACCGCCCAACAACTCGCGGCCAAGCTGGGACCAGATGATATATTACTGGAAGGATATGCTGAGATGGCTACCTACAGGTCATTGATGGCATTCATGGCCGATGACGGAGGAAACGCCGATGCGGGTAAGGAGGTGGAACTTGACGGAGTTGGCGGAACAGCATTACTTGTCAAGGCCGAGGTCCATAGGGATGGAGCCATGTTCCCTCCATTCTCATTCTACCACTTGATCGAAACGGAGGGGTTTGCGAAGATGGCTGCGAGATTGGGCTGGAAAAGTTGGGGCCTGCCTAATTATTTTGTGAGTCTGACCAAAATCCCTTCCTCAACATGCAAGATGTGCTAATCAAGAAATTCAGGTCTACCATTACGACGAAGCTTGAGCGAGGGCAAGACCATATTTTCGAATTTGGTGGGCGTTCTTCTACACGTTGTTTTTCTACATTTGGCCTCCTGCCTCTTTTCGCAGCTTAGCGGATTACATTCGAGAGGCGCTCTGGTTTGCCCCTGTTACCATTACAGGAATGAATGGCGTTTGAAGTTTGCTATAAAATCCAAAATTTGTACGATGTGTCTGATGGGCGTTCTGGGGATGTGGGTAGCAGTATAGATCATGTGTATCAATATCAAGTCAGTGATAAGTGCTGTCCCCTTTTTTGAAATTTGAGGTGAGGTGAGGTGAGGTGAGGTGAATTCTTCATGTATGCCGGTTGTGAGAGGTAGGTTTGGGATGGGGAGTTAGCGTGGGAAATTGACGTCAAGGGTTCGACTAACAGAGGGATGGAGTTGTCTTTACTTATGGCTTGGATCGTGCAGGGGTTTAGAAGAGTGAGTGTGAGAACGGGAAAGGTAGTTTTGTTGGTGTTGAAGCGGGAAAAGTGGATTGTCTCCCACTTTTGTACGAGGAGGAAGTAAGGTTCGGTTTTAGGTTATTGATGGGGAATAGTGGCGTGAGTGGGTTGGGAGGGCCTTGTTGAGTATGAAGAGCGTGGAGGCTTTTGGTGAAAATTTGGCTTGGTGCTTGTCATGTTGTGGGAGTTTGGGGGTTAGATTTGCCTTGGGGAGGATGAAGGTAGTTGTGGTTATTCTGTCAGGTGGGAGTTGAGATTGTGGTAAGTGGACGATTAGAGTGGAATGGTGGTGAGATGCTGGTGTGTATAGTGTTTTAGGAAGAGCTTGGACTAGATGGCTTGGGTGGTTTGGAAGGAGGAGAGGATAGGGGAGTCATGGGTAGCTTGGAGTTGTGCGATTGGGATGGAAACATTTTGGGGATGCAGATACTTGCGAGATATGTGAGCATGGCCATTGTGAGTCTTGCTGTGCGGATTCAGAGTTGGGAATGAGGTTGATTTTTGGTTGGAGCTATAAAGCAGAATAAGTGAAGTAGTAGTTCAAGGGTCGTGTGCTGGTCTTGTTGTCTTCAGATCGTGCTCTCATAGCTGGGAGATGATTTGTTGGCCTTTTTTGCTTGGGGAAAGCTGCGGACTCTACTTCCAGGAGATGTCATACGCATAACCTTCTTCCTCTGATCGCTTCCAAGGGTCCTGTCTGGGGTATGTTCCTGCGAAGCAATCAGTTGCGTGATCCAGGACGGCAAAAGTAAGACACACCTACCGTCTTCAGGGCTCTATGCTAACATCATCCGTCTCTGCTCTTGTAGCATGTAACATTCTCATGGACATGGTAGTGGCAAAGGTTCTTCTTGAAGGGTGCACTTGTATATGTTACATTCCCGTTGGCTTTGTGTATCGTCGCAATGATATCCCAGAGCGCTTCTTCGGGAACGTCCTTGTTCTGCTGCTCACTGACTTTCCAGCTTTCTTTACGACAGTAGACAACCGAGTCGATCGCAAACGTGCGAAGTGGATCCTTCTCTTTGGTATTCTCATATACGTGTTTAACCCAAGCGCGAATATCGTCCACTTTTCCCCGTTGACGCGTCATGATACCATCGATAACCCTATCTCGAAAATCACCGTCCTGAAGCACGTCGCCTAGGACATACGCGTCGATAAGGTCCTCAATACCAGTCACGCCATTCTCCACAGTCAACTCGAGCTGGTGAAGATAGACCCAGTGAACGTATATATCGAAGGCGTGGGGAATCGCTGCTGGCAGCTTGATGAGACGCTCATTAGATTCTTTCCAGTCGCGACCCAAAGCTGCTTCAAAGAGTGAAGAGTGGGCGCGTAGTATGTGTTCATGAACGACGAAATCGCGGGTTTCTTCCGTACCACTGGCACCTGGACCAACTCGAATGGTAATTGTGCGGGTCCAATCACTGCACAAAATCAGTAGGGGTCTTCAAAATGGTAGGCAGTTTCTCACTGTCCCATGGCATTTCTGCCGATTGTTACAGGCGAGAGTGATGTCGAGGTCGGGTGATGAGTGTCAGAGTTGTCCATGATTTCGAAAGCGTTTCCGCTGTTTAGCACGGATGGCAGCGTTGTTGAAGTCATGTCTCGAGAGTCGGAGTCGTCTATGGTTGCCGGGCCTTCGACCTTGAACGAGGAGTGAGTGTCTACTCCGGCCTTGGAGTAGAAGTGTTTGTCAGAGAAAGTAGTTGTTGGCGGTTCGATGATGGAATTTGGAAGTAAGTTGATAAAGCAGAAAAGGCAGTTAGATCTGCTTACCCTGACGAACATACACAAAACCACGTGGACTGGAGGTGAGCGAAGTTCATGGTATACCACATCCAGGTCACACGTTCGGTCCGACAAACGAAGATATTTCCGTCATTCGTCAGGTACAGTTCTGTCAGTTGGCTGTATTGAGTTTGGAATGTCCGTGGACCGTGAAGAGATTGGAAGAGAGATGCCTTGTTGCGAGGCTGGAGGAGAACTTTGAATGCGAGAAGACTGAGGGCGTGGGTGTAGGATCCTTCCCTGACGACGGGTTGTGCAAGAAAATTCACATGATTGCACGCCACGCCCGAACTTCGTATTTATTTGGAAATAGCTAAGTCACAGTAGCATATAATTTGATGATCGAATGCTAATCCAAAGTAAAACCCCTATATGATCTATGACTTTTGAGACTTTCCTTTCCAGCATATACCCTTTCTCCTTATAAGTCTCCCTCCTTGAAACTAGAGTACTTCTGCTCCACCAGAATCAAGCTAGTATAAGCTCCGTCGGATCTCTGCTACTGGAAAAGGTTTCGATCACAGCGCATATCTGACCTTGTAGCACTTACCGTTCTCATGGGTGTGGTAGTGACACGTAATCCCACTGAACAGATCGTCTCTACCCCGTCGAGGATTCTGCATCGCCATCTTCTGTGCATGAATAATGTGCAAGAGGGCTTCTCGAGGAAAGTCCTTCGTCTCGTCATCAGTCAATCGAATCTGAGCTTCGGCGAAGGCCAATGTATTGATGGCGAGACGACGTAAGGCATCGTTGTTTCCGGTTTGTGCGTAGATCAAAGTGACGTATTCGCATAGATTTGGTCGGTAAGGATTTACTGCAAGCATTTGCTTTACAATAGCGTCGATAACTGCATCTCGGAAGTCGCCGTCGAGGATATATTGGCCGAGGGCATAACAACGAACGAGGCGCTTGATTCCGGATTCCACCACACCGGAATTGGAAGTTGGTTGACAATCGAATTGGTGGGAGTAGAGCCATTGAACGTAAAGGTCGAAATCAGAAGAACGTGTCTCCGGAAGCCTAATGACACGTTCTTGGGCTTCTTTCCACTCGTGACGAAGAGCATTGTCGAAGAAAGCGTGGGAACGGAGAATGTGCTCATGGATCGTGTAGTCTTGAAGTGCGTCGCCATCACCGACGCGTACTGTGATTGTCTTGGTCCATTGGTCGCTCTGGGTCGTCTGACTGTTTCGATTTTAGTAGATATTGCAAGAAAGTTTCTGGTAGAATTTCTTACCGACTAGTTGTATCTCCGGCAAGAGATGAGTCTGGAGATGGACTGGTAGAGGCGTCGACATCTTTTACGAATTCTGCCATGGCGATCTTCGGGTTCGTGAGTGTGGATAGTTGAATTTTGGCGTCAATGCTTGTATGATGGGTGTGAGAATGTAGGATTGCTGAGAAGTAGAGAACTAAAGTTGGAGTTTGATGGCTTTTACAAGATTTTGCTGCGATTAATATTGGCAGCCGGAGATGTTGATAAGTGATGCCTTTCCAACACAGAATCTGTGAGTTGCCTGTACAGTACTGAGTTGAATATTCTTAGCTACGCTCCCAATATTTTCGTCAAGGGACAGCTGTTGCCTTCGCATTCACGCCTCGCACTACGCTCCCCTGTATCCATATTCGCTGTGATAGACCTTGTTCCTGATAACCTGACATTGATGGTGAAGAGTTTCCTGTAGTTCGAAACGGCAAGGTGCCAAAAACTTAAGAGCTCAGTATTGACCTGATATTTGCTTTCGCCCCCGTGTCCAGAGTTGTCCATGAATCGATGCGATCCAAAACGAGGATCCCTCGATATCATTGTATCAATTCATCAACCTCAGCTTCCTCTCAACTTTCGTGATATTCTGATCCTTATAGCAAACACCCTTCTGATGAACATGATAATGACACATGTCATTGTTAAAGGGGGCCTCATTTGAGGGTAAAGACCCATTATCGCGAAGCTTTGAAACGATATCCCAGAGAGCTTCAGCAGGGACATCATCATCTTTCCGAGCACCCGTTACCCAATTCTTCTTGTTATACACTAACGTGTCAATAGCCAAAACTCGAAGAAGATCCTTCTCTTGAGTATTCTCGTAGATGTAGGATAGGCAGGCCCGTAGATAGTATCGATGGCTCTTGATCCACTCCGCTAATGCATCGAGTAGTGCATCACGGAAATCTCCGTCGAAGAGCATATCGCCGAGTACGTAGCTACCAAGGAATTTTCCGAGTGTCGTCGCATTGCTGGCAGAGACTGGCATTACAACTCGCGCAGAATAGATCCAATTTACGTAAATTTCAAAATATCCTGGAGCATGCGAAGGCAGTCGGATAACTCGTTCTTGAGCTTCCTTCCATTTCCCGTTTAAAGCCTTGTCGAAGAAAGGGGAGTGGCCTCGTAAGACTGACTCGTGAATAGTGAATTGTTGGAAGGGTATGGGGTCTTCGTTAGCCAGCTGATCATCTGGATCTGTACCGACTCGAATCGAGACGGTTCGTGTCCAGTCGCTGCCAAACATCAGTGCCGAAGTTTTAAAGGATCGATCTTTGACTTACTACACGGGCGCATTTTCGACGAGCAGCGAAGTCGGTGCCGTTTTCTTCGCCGTCCCAGTCCTTGCCAGTTCTTCTACGATGGCTTCCTTGGTAACCCATGGAAGCATGAAAATTCTCATTCTGGAGCGAGAGTTCGGATTTTCTTGCGTGGTGCGCTGATGTATACGTTGACTACGAAAAATCATCTTGTCACTCTCTTTCACCGCAGGTGTGAAGCTCGTTTTTAAGGTGTTGTTCTGGGAGAGCACGAGAAATGTAAATAAGTTTTGGCTCGCTCTGATGCATGAAATAGCTTTGATGTTCACGATGTGGTTATTTTGAATTTTCGATCCCACAACCGAACAAATGCTCTTGCCCTCGTGGCTGGTCGCGCAATGGCTGTTCAAATTAGATTTGGAAAATACAGTTTTGAGTGTCAGTTTCACCCCTGGTCACAATAAGTGCTTTTGTGCCTGACTAGTTGTCCTCAACTTCAGGCAAGACGATACCTGAGCCCTTGTCTGAACTGATCGCTAACGGTGTAAAGTTCTGTAAGAACGTAGTTAATCTCGAGAAAGAGCAACAATCAGCCAGCAAATACGCTCTTACTTGGACGTCTAGTCTCATTCAAGCAGACCAGAGTTGGCAGCGTTTTGCCTTTATATTTATCTGCCTCTTCGATGCTCCATGTGGGGCGTCGGTCCCGACCTTTGCTGAAGCAGGAGGATTGGCTTCTGGGTCAGCTTCGTGTTCCTATAAGATTGACGAATCAGCATCTGCTCTGCCGGTTAGAAGAGGCTAGCATAGAGTTTTACCTTGGTCTCTTTCTCCGCTGAGAGTCTGTATCCCCACTTGTACTCGTACTTCGAGACGTAGCATAGTCCGTCCCTCTTGTGGCAGTGATAATGACAAAGATCGGTGTCGTATGGAGGATACCTGGATTTTTAGTTATCATAATAACTACTTGCACAAGGTCAAGTAATATCGATCGATCCAGATAATCCTCGGCTCTAGTCGCGGACGAAAGACGGTAGGTAAGGTACCTCCATAGCATCCGTTGTCAAAAGGTACGGAGGCGTCGGGCTTGGGTTAATGAGTTCTGACTACCATGGTTCTACTCCAAGTAGAAGTCGAAAATTCTGCGTAGTACCACTGGTTCTGAAAAGTCTATCTCAGATGCTTAGTATATATTCCGCCTGCCCTCTGAGAACTTCCTTTCTTCTTTAAGATCTGCACATCAAGACAAAAATCCCCATACACTTTGCCCATTCGCACACTTCGCACACATTCCTTCATTTAACCTCTAGTCTTTCCTGTTCATCCTTGAGAGGATGGAACCCTTCAGAGTAGCGTCTGTCGGAGAGGACTAGGACAGGCGGAGGAGCAGTCTCTGCGATTTACTCTAGACACGGCTAGGTGTCGAGGACGAGTTCTTCAAGAGGGGATCTGCCAGGCTTTGACCTTTTGGTAAGTTGCCGTAAGTCCTCGCCAGCCTAGCTGGTACGCACATTGTGCTGAGGCAACGCGACGAGTCTGCTCAAGTAATGGTAAGTACAGGTAGGTCCCCACGCGCAGGCTTTGACCTTTTGGTAAGTTGCTATAAGTCCTCGCCAGCCTAGCTGGTACGCACAGTGTGCTGAGGCAATGCAACGAGTCTCTGTCAACCCCTTGGATGCAGCTTCGACTGCTAGGTCCCAAAAAACTCCACTGGCTTGACCAGCAGGCACTTGTGCCAGGAGCAGGGCACGAGCCGTTGATCGCTGTGTGCGAGTGTGCAAAGTGTTTGTGGCTTCTTGTCTTGATGAACAGTTCTTCCCCCATTGACCATCTCGCCTGAGGGCGGGAGCTTGAAGGGGGCTTCTTATGTGCCTTCGTCTTTATGTGCCTTCGTCTTTATGTGCCTTCGTCTTTATGTGCCTTCGTCTTTATGTGCCTTCGTCTTTATGTGTGTTCTCTTGCTGTCATTTCTGTGGATAGGCCATGCAAATGTCTAATCTCGTCTTCGTGTATGTTCTCTTGCTAGGTCTTGCGATCTGCCTAGCTGCTTGATGTCTCCGAGAACGTCTCGCCGTCAACTACTCCAAGTTTGGCTTCTTATGCTTGCAAGAAAGCAAAGTCTTGTCCGCGTCTATATTGACGCAATAATGTCCTTTCCAAAACTATGTGCGTGACAACTCCCTCGGTTCTATCAGACTCAAGCCACCACGTCCTCTTGTTTGTCGACCGAGCTTAACGGCTGTATATCTATCATGCCCAACTCTTCCTCAGACTCCCAATTAATGAACTTTAACGTTTGGCGAGCAGGCAGGAGATGGCTGTGACTTCATGAGGAGGTATACGAAGTCTCGGCGAGTGTCCAATATCAACGACGTTTGGGGTTTCTCAGCCGGTTAAAACTGAAGAGACCCCCCNGAAAATGGTCTGAAAAGCTAAGGAATTGTCGAATTGTGTGGGTTCCGGTCAGCCCAGCGTGGATGTTTATCTTCTAGAGATCTGCGGCGCTGACAAAGACAAGAAACGTCCACGTCCAACAGACCCGACCCGACCCAACACTCCTGCTCCTGTCTCACGATCGTCCTTTTCAACATCAATATCAATACAATATGAAGGCCAATTTGCCATGCCCAAGAGCTGTTTGCTGCAACGCCCTCAGATCCGAGCGTAGCTAGATCAGTGCAGCGGGACGCGTCCAGTCTATGTCAATCGATCCATATCAACCACCATATCTGGCTTCGCCATTGAGTCTCCCCGCAAGGCTACTTATACCCAATATCAAAGTGTATCGAAAACATCAAAGTATATCGAGGGGAATATGAATGGCGGATAATCACTGGTGTTCCCGCGTCAAATTTGAACCGGGACACTTCCCGACCAATTCTTGAGTACGATTAGTAAGACATGGCGGCTTCGAGGACAGTAAACACGATGCTTGACTACATTTGGACAGATGGAAGCTTGGAGATTCAGCGTGCAGAAGTTATAGACCTGTTCATCTTCCAACAAGAGCTCATAGTCTGGACTCACTTTCTTAACCACACCAGCCTGTGCAAGTTTGTTGAAGTCTCGCGAATCTGAATCATGTGGCTTTCTGCACGGAGGAGTCTCGAGATCGGATGTCTGTGCAGCACATGTATTTCGAAGACTCAAAAATCACTCCTGCGAACAATAGGAGCATGCCGGATTACATTGCCCTGTCTCTCATGTCTGAGAACTGACAGCGTTCTTAGGCCATCAACTATTTCTGAGGAAACATCAACTCCGCATGATATAAAATGTCTTGACAATATACAGATCAAATTGTACTGCTTGGCAGCATTGCCGCGAGGCGACATGGAGACCCGGCCGAGAAGATTGTCTAAGGAACGCAATCGAACAATCAAGTTACTAATTTCCAACTATTATACGCTGTTCTCAGAACTGTAGAGGGATATTGGTGGTGCTTTACAGACTCCGTTATTTAATCCCAGCGATACTGATGCGAATGAACACGCAGCGACTAAATTTGTGGAAGAAGGTGGATCCAAACTCGCTATTCTCGACTCGCTTCTCTATCATGACCCTGCCAATGTTTCTCGCCCGCTAAACAATAGTTAAACAAAAAGAGGATGAAGCGAGAATCCAGAGCAATCTTTGGAACAGCTAAGCAGCTTGAAGCCTCTGGGGCTCTTATTCGTACACGAGGAAAACACGTATATATTCTGACACACCATTCTGCGTTTTCCTGCCTGTTGATTGGGATGATCGTGCGAGTAGGCTAGAGTATGAGGTGGATCTTATGGATGATTGAAGGGAATATTTGGACATGTTAGTTTCAATGAAAGGATTGGAAGGATGTTTTGGAGTGTTTGTTCAGCGCGGCGGATGTCTAAGTCTTGTTCACGGGAATGGCTTATTTGATAAGAGATTGTAGTATCTTTATCTCATTCAGCTTGCCGTTAAACTTGTCCTTCGTCAGTGATTCTGTAAACACGATCTATTCCCTGCGTGACCTGATTGGCACCCTTGTTCAAGCAGGAGAGAGAAGATGTGTTTGAGAACTATCCTTGGAAAAATGAGCATCCTTCTATACGCTGCAGACAAGTTGTTTTCAACAACCACGCGATAGAAAGATCTTGTGGAAATATTAAGCAGTTTTATCATACTTTTCTTGATTCCTCAATCTTTCGTAACCTACAAGCGGCTTGCAAATCCAGCGACGGGCTTGGTAAAAATGACCTGCATTGGCTTCGCCAGTAGATCTTCTTTCTTAAACGCCCTTCCCAATTCCTTGAAAGGTTGGCTGCCACCATGAACTGCGATTGAGGCTTTGTCTTTGTATCTAGATTCAAATTAATATCTACTTCTCAATTCTGCTGGCTCAGTCGACCTCAAAAGAACCTTGACAGAGGAGAAATTGAACTCACGTTTCCAGCATCACGAATGTCGGTGCGTCATCTTTGAGTTCTCTTTGAAGGTGGTAACGGAGAGTGGTTGGTTCTTTGTCCTGGACGTATTTGGCTGTCTCGGCGAGGAGGTCTTGAACCTAAAGGGGTGCTCAGAATAACTTTGGCGAAACCTGGTGACAAGGTCTACGTACCCTATCAGCCTTTCCTGGCTTTGGTGTGATGATGGCAATGATATCAATGGTATCCGACATATTTAGGCAGCGATAGAAGTGATTTGGGCGACCGTAAGATTGTCTGCGAGTTTTGGAGTGATCCAACGACGGAATATAAAAAGATGAATCGATGTGATGGAGTAAGAGGAATCAGCCGAGGCTGATGGGATTTGTCCTAGTCGGAACAGTAATCATGGTTTCGACCCCGCCTGCTGACAAAGATACTTTGCAATCCGCCCGTGTGCAGATGGTGCCTATCGTCGTCGTCTCTTAAATCTTGGAAGCGGATGTCCATACGGAGGCAAGAGGATTTTTGAGGGTGGGAATGATGGAAGGAGACTTTGGTACACCCGGCGAATATTTGAGCACGGTCAGACCGACCTCAGATACCTCTACTACTCACTCATTCCGTTTCCCCTTATCCTATTTGCTTGTCCTTCACCACCCACCCATTCTCCTCATTTGCGCAGGGCTCTTTCAGCAAATGCCACCAAGCATTGACAAAATCATGGCTTCAAACAGCTCGATAAAAAGGCGCCGGGACGCATCGACCAGAACCTCAACATGCCCAGGTCGTGCTTCAGCTAATACCACCCGACACCACGTAGTCTCCAGCTGTCAGGGCTCCAGTCCCCTCGCATGCCTCCCTCCCTTGGCCTAAAAGCAGAGCCTCATCTTCTCATCTCTCCAGACGTGAGCACTATACCTATCCGTTACGACGACGCCAAAGTCCACCCTGCCTCGCACGGCCATGCGCATAGAACAGTGTTCGCATGCATGAAACGTGGAGTTTCCCACCAGACAGTCTGCTACAAGAGTTGGGAGTTACCTAGAGAAATGCGAATACGTGCCATTGAACGAGAAATTCGAAAAGTTCTCTACGGACATCATGCGCGTCTCACGCCTAATGTACAGTGGAGCCAAAGCTCTCCTGTACTGTGGGAGGGCATTTGAAGCTTTGGTCGATGAGGAGGGCCTACAGTCATGCGATCACAAGTACAGGACTCCACGAGTGAAAGGGGCTGCGACCAAGCGGCGGTAGGCTCTACGCGAGAAACCCGGCGACTTGGCTACATACACTGTACCTGGACCTCGAAAGTGGCAGGAAACGCTATCGGGCGCTGAAATTCTCAATTCGCATCTTGGCACATGCTGTGGCAATCTATAATGCGCTGAAACAGCTCATTGTTGCGATAAAAGTACCCCATGGTAGCGACGTGGAGTTGACCTAGATGAGCACAGAGGACGGGGACGCACTAACGGAGTTACTGATACCTCTTTGTCTCCTGCGCAACCTTGTCGATGCTGAGATTATTGTCGAAGGTTGGAATGGCAAGTCAAGTATCCTGGCAGCAGTCAGCCCCACTCTCGGAATTTTTTGTCCTGATCTGGAAGATGGACTTCTCTCAGCAATAAGGCGATGACCGACAAGCCAGCATTAATGGAAATTTTACTCAAATGTTGTCGACGAAATGCGGGAAGGGTTTGCCGACGGATCTCTACTTGATGACGCGTGGAATGCTTGTGTCGTCGGCAATCTAGGTGATTTGAATGCAGCACCGGCGGAGACAAGGATTCGGGAGAAGGCTGTAATCCGCAGCAAAGCAGACGCTAGACTGCGAAATTAAAGGGAGCCCGAGACCATTTGGGTTAGGTAAGAGACCTCGACTAATTCTGAACCTTGGCTCTGCTCCTTATGATCTGGCCTTGCTACAAAGGAACCTTGAGATTGAAAAAAACATAAATATGCAAGAACGACATTACGGCTTAGTAGAAACAGTGATGGCGTCCTGTCAATCGAGCTGAAAGTGTTGGACACGGAAGGAAGCGAGCCAGAGGCTTCGTCCTAAAGACATCAGATGAACAACCCCTTTTGGGTATTTCCAAGAGATCAGGCCCCTGCTGGATGGGAACCTTGGGACCAAGACTTATTGACATCTTTGGAATTGAAGTCAGAGGAAAAGAAAACGGTTGTCCGATCCTCCCAAGACTCGACTCGATTCATTCCGACGCTTGGATCTGAACACTTCCCCTCTGAGTCGAACTTCTCTGATCTTATTTATCGATGAGTTCTTGGTGATTGCAAAGAAGTTAAGTTATACTCAGAAGACAGCTGAAATTTCTCAAGCTTGAGAGTACTAGTCGAAATGCCAGAAAGGTGACAAGTGGAATTCTGATAACGAATCATAGGTTGTATTGTCCTGTTCATTGAGATCTCCTCGTACAACCAGCACCTACGGTCTTCCACCCCAAGGATTCTCCCAATTTAGCTACCGGCCCTTTGCTCTTTCTTCCCCGCGAGAGCATCATTGGAACTGAGCTTTCCTTGATATCAACGGTCCCACGACAAACTTTGATCTTGTTTCTGGTTGAATGCGACAGCTGCACTGTGCGGAAGACCAAGCTTGTCGCACATGTCGTTTGTCAGCTGTGTACGGGGTAGGACCTGGAAATCCATCTTCTCCCACGATTTCGCCAGAACCCGTACCACGACCTTGAAGTTTTCTCCTTTACGCTTGCCAAACCACATTCTTGCCTCTGGTATTGATCTTTCTAGAACACTTCTCGCCTTGGCCCTGCCTGATCGCCACTCGTCCTCGCCCTCGTCCAGTATACGACTGCCAACACGCTGCGTTACGTCCAGAACTACCGTGGTCAATCGCGTCAGAACTTGAGCGAATACAGGGAAGTTCAGACCGCAATATGAGATGGCAAATCTGAAATCGTCGCCGCCAGTACTCCCGAGGACTATGGTCAAGTGCGAAAGTTGTGGGCATGATACCAGGAATCGATGGTAGATTGGGAAGGCGGAGCTCTCAAGTCTCTTTATCTCCACACGTCTGATCCAGGACATGCCGGTAGTCTGCCCTTCGTTCTCTTTGTCAAAGACGAATTCCGACAGCAAATTCCGCAAGAATACGGTGCCGCTGGCGCACTCGATCGAAAAGGTGTTTATCTGCAGGAAAATGTTGAGGGCTTCGTCATGGAGCTGGCTGTGTTCACCACGGAAGATTTGGCAATCTGCTAGGACTTCTTCTTTATACCCTTCCCAATCTTTCTTGCATGCCTTGCACTTGATACCAACTTTGACGTCGTTGTCGGTATGTGGGAGTCGGATATTGGTCCTCGAATAGACGGCGCGGGTAAGGATGTCGAGGCGTAGCTCCTGTGGGAGTGAAAGCAAGAGCGAGGTGATCGATTCAAGGGTTGGCTGCTGTTTGACGACCAGCGCCGCCGGTTTGCTGGCTTTGGCTGATGATTGGGATAGGTCTGGCAAAATGACGGCGGGATTCAATTCCTCCGAGTGCGTCTCAGCCTCTAAAAACTACAGATCAGCGGGTTGCACTCGACGTCCAACATTGGGACTTTTAATCAAGTGCCTCTCATCATGGTCTCAAAACGGAATGATACTTCCCCTTTGAGATTGATGGTGATAAACTTCTGGCAATTCGATTCTCAAGGAATGGTAGAAGTTTGTCGCAGTCAATGTCAAATTGAGAGACTCCAAACCTAACGGGAGCTTCAACTACAGTGTAGTCGTGGTCTTAGGGGTACTGGAGTGAGAGGACCATGCCTTGTCTGACGAGTAACTTCTTAATGGACTGGATGTACATACCTGGCGACGTGTCGCGTGCGGACATAGCGGACTTGTCTTTGACCGACGACTTCGTTGTCATGACGGACTGGTTTGGTGGTTTTGGGGCATCCATTGTGGCAATGATAATGTATGAAAGGTGGAAGAGTGTCTATGTACGGAGTGAAAAGAAAAGGTTGCGATTCTGTGCGGCACGTGTTCATCTTTGTGACAACATCGCTTACCGGAGAAATAGAGGTACATTGGACCGGCTAAGAAGTAAGATTGCCAACATTTATCTATCCCATATAAGACTTTGCTACTCATACCAGAGAAACGTCCCTCTGAAGACTTTCTACCACCCTTTTCAAGATGCCGAATATCATCCAGACTGCTTACCTCTTGGGCGACATTCCAACAGAAACCGAGCCCAAATCACTCCCGATACCACAAATCGTCGAATCGGAACCGATTGAACCAGTCGTCTCAGTTCATTTCAAGATGCAAGAAACCATAAACCTACGACTTCAGACATCGCGTCTCTCCAGACTCCCCGCCGAGGCTAGACTCAATATCTTCTCCCACGTCCTGCGCTTTGAGAAGAGTCTCTTGGTAGACGATTACTCCCCTTGCGTCCAGAAAGCGAAGCACGCGGACCATGTCGAATGCCAGTCCCTGTTCCACCTCGGCGACGACAAGATATACCACGAAGCAATGGAATCCTTCTTCCAAGTCAATACTCTTGCCATTGAATGCTCGTTTCAAGCTTTTCAACTAGCTGCGTGGCTGTCAGGCATCTCGCTTGACGACCCTCCTGTTCCTTACAACGCCGATCTCTGCAACAAACTTGTCTTCACTGGTCCTAAACAACCAATTGTCTTGCCTTGGATCCGCAGCTTGAGTATCAATGACTTAGCGATGGATTCTCCAGGTCCAGACGGTATCATCCGGTGCCCATGTCTTTTCCTTTTGCAAGCCTGTAGAAACCTCAACACAATTACAATCGTTCTGTCCAACCCAAAAGGCGACGAATCCTCCGGCGTCACGGACCGGTCTCTCTATCTTGACCATACGCGGCCCTTTCCCCATCTCGACCACCCATTCTGCAACAAATCCTTCCACCCTGAGGATATGTTGTTCTATCATGAACGCAAGCGGCCGTTTCCCCATTTCGACCACAAGCGGCAAATCGAAGAAGATGTAGCTCTGTACAATTTCGAAATGATTATGAAAGACTGTGTTCAAGGCGGAAAGGTGCGCACGTTGATCTTGGATTGGACACCGCATTTCAGCCTACTCAGACGCAGAACTGATCTCCGCCCACGACGCAAGATTCACTTGACGGAAACTAGGGTGTCGATGTTTCAGATGGAGGTGTGGGAGGGTATACGGAATTGGTTTAGCGAGCAATCTGCTGAGAAATTGGGTCTGGAGGCCTTTGTACGAGTACCTGGATTTTTGCGGGACGTTGATGTGCAGATTTTTCCGGGGAGGACATCGCCGACGGATGTGTGGGATAGTCTTGAGGTGCCGCTGTGGTGGGCTCTTTGGTGAATATGGATGTATATTGTTGGGCTTCTGGATCGCGAGCCACGGTAGTATCCCATCGTGGCTGTCGGTAGGACCATAGAGCTGGTCGGATCTCTGATGCGTAACATAAACAGCGATAGAAAGGTCAGTCTTCCGGGCATGCGATTTACAAATGCCATTGTGTGAGAGAGTCATTCACAAGGTTGATGATGTGGTCAATACTCACGTAACAAGCTATACTTCATACTTCCTGGCTCATTCACATATGTTTATGAAATCCTGGAAAGACGTTACGATCATGGAGTCTGCCGTAACATCCCTTAGTCGTGGACGTCTTTTTATGGCTTCTCAGGGAGACCGTGAAGCCGATCGGAACTGCTTTGAAGTCCAAATGATCGCATAGACAAGGAAAGACTTCATTGAACCACTAAAAATGTTAAGAATCCGCCGGTAAGAAGAAGAGCGCGCATTACAAGCGTAGATGCGTTGGGAGGTACTTACAGCGTTGATCGTTTGATCACCTCCAATGTAACGAACTAGCTTCAGAACTCAGTATAAAAAAAGAGCATTCCCAATTTTCACTTCCAGCATCCAAAAGACCAAGAAAAACATCACCCACAGCAAAAAACCAACAACAAAAAAACTCACCAGCCAAACCCCTTCCGTACCAACCAACAATCAGAAACAGAATACAGACTACCCTAACAATTCCTCCTCCACGTCCACCAACTATTAATCAAGATTCATCCGCTGCCTTGGTCCAAATGGCCAAACGCGAGTTCTGCTGGATTTGCAATTTCTGCACGGCGCACGATCATCGATATCCAAAAGGAGGGTTCAAGGGTAAAGATCTCATATGCGGATTGAACAATTGTACTGGGACGATGGAAAAGCGGCCGGTTTGTGAGGAGTGTGAGGGGCGAGGTATGAATGATGGTTCGGGGCGGAGGGCAAGGGAGGGGTAGAGGGGAAGTGGGGGCACTGAGGTGTTGAAATAACGGTATCTGGGTTTGATATTTGGATGCTGAAGGTCTGGGTTTGGGTTTTCTTTTTGATAGCTGGCCATGGGAATGGCTTGGTCTGGTTATTTAGAGCGTTAGGTTTGGGAAGCTGGGTGGGGATATTTTTGTAGATACTGAGGATTTTATCTGGTTTGTGAAGCTTCTGTAGATTCGCCTACTAGATGTCTACGATTTGAAGCCCGATTCTCTAGGTACGATTGCGTTCGTGGGTTGGGCGAGGCTGGAGACAGCGGGCCAGGTCTGAAATATTCCCTGGTAAAAGGGTTAGCGCTGTAATCTACCGCACGCTACTCTCGGCCATCATCTGCGCGCTATCAACCTCCCTCTTTCCCATTATCAACATCTACCTACATCATCATGTGTACTGGACTCCATCGCTAGAATGCGCTGGAGATTATCAGCCTCACCTTATACATCTACAAATAGTGTACGCAGGCCATTGCACCGCCTTGCGTTCTATAATACCTATCTATATCTATTATTTCTACTTCATCCTCTTCTTCCCGTCTGATCTTCGCATCCATTATAAGAAAATAATTCAGCGTCCGATATAGTTACCCCCTCTATCTATATTCAGTTTAGTAGGTTCCCTACTATATACTTATAATTACGAATAATTCGTAGCCTCGATACCCTTGAAAGGCGACCCCGAGTCTACTAGTACGAAGTCTTATAGCTTGTATATCCTATACTTGAATATAACCCCTCACTTTTCAGCTCTTAGAGAGAAAGGTACCCTAAAATATACTGGCTAGTCTAGACCATCGCCTTTTTTCTCAATCGTATATCAAATCTGGAGATATACTACCAAAGTAGCCTAATCTTACCACGTTTATAGATACTATAAAGCTTCAACTAAAGACAATTAGACAATTCCTTTATACGGGTAAATATAACTTATATCTTATATATTCTAGGATATTTCCTCTCTCGCTATATGTACCTCTTATAGGCCTACTATAAGTATATAAGAGAAGACTCTATATACTATAAAATAAGCCTTTGTTTTATACTTAATTTACTATACTACCAACCTTATACCCCTTATACTTTCGATATAAACATTTGGGCTACTTTTTAAATAGAATTCTCCCTACTCTTAGCTACAAACTCGCCGAGAAATAAGGCTTGGAGATCTTTAAAGACTTATAGTTAAAAGTAGTAACGATAGTAATCTATATATAATCTCAAATAGTATAAAGAGCTACTATATAATTGTAAAAGGGCTACAAGAACAGGTAGTAGAACAAGGATCTAAGTAATAAATATATACTAGGCTACTATTAATATCTCTTAATTCGTCAGATTTGGTTTTTTGATTCGTTATCTATTTGTTAGTCAGTCTATCTATTATCGCTTTATAAGAGTATAATACGCATTCACTTTGTCCTGTTATTCCCCTATTCGTTTATATTATTCTTCCCCATCCCTCCCTCCCCACTCTTCCCCCCCTCTCCACTCTCCAACCCATACGCCCCCAAAATCCTCCTGCCCACCCCCTCGCCTGCCCAATAAGCCCCCGTAACCGTCCCCAACGCAACAAAAGGCGCAGTATGCTCCCCAGCAAACCAAACCCCCCTCTCAGGCACCCCCTCCCTAAGAACAAGCACATCCCCATCCCCACTCTCCAACCCCGTCGGAAAATTAGTATAACTACCGTATCCAGCGAATTCATCGTTTTCCCAGCCTGTGGCTAGGATATCAATGGGTTTGCAGGAGGGGTTGAGGGGTAAGTAGTTTGGGAGGAGGGAGATGTAGGGGTTGAAGAATGAGGTTAGGGCTGCTTGGAGAGTGGAGGGGGAGGAGGCGTGGGTTTTTAGGAGGGAGGCGATGTGGGTTGATGTTGGACCGGCGGTGTAGAAGAGGAGGGTTGGGTGGGCAGAGTTTGGTGGCATGGCTGCTAGGTTTAGTGCTTCTTGTTGCCAGGAGTTTGGGTTTGTGGTGGTTGCGTAATGGGGTGCGAGGAAGTTTGTGAAGCCTGGGTAGTTTTGAGTGGGGTTTGAAATGGTTAGTTTCGGGTTGCTCCCATTGGTTGAGGTGCTGTCTGGTTGGTGGAGAGGTGCCGTGGTGGATGTTATATTTGGGATGTTGTGTTGTCTTTCTGTGAGTGGGTGTCCATTCCGCTGCGGTTCTGGCATCGGGTCGTTCCAGAAGGCTTTGGGGAAAGTGATGTAGACCTGTGGAGGTAAGCATATTTCGTGATGAGGGAAGAAGACTGCTGTACCTTGTCCAAATTTCCATATCCCAAGGAATCAATGCCTTGCGCAAGTCTTTCTGGCAATGCAGGCTCAAACACATTCTGATTTCTCTTCAGCCAGCCCAAAGGCGTCGTGACAACCACCTCGTCAAATGACTCCGCAACTCCATTCGCCGTCTTAATCTTGATCCTAGGATTGCCATCCACCTCTTCTGATCTGATGCTCGTCACGACATGCTCAAACCTGACATCAGCAGCGGCAAGCACAGGTTTCGCAACAAGCTCGAGCACTTTAGCATAAGTCCCAGCACAAAACAGATTCTCCCCATCGAGGCATTCCTCGAGCCAGAAGAATTTCAGACTTTGGGTTTCCACAGCTCCTCCCACAAAAGATCCCCATTGTTCTGACAGACTTAACATAAGTTCTTTCTTCGACATCTTGACCTTTCCATTCTTGCCATCTTTTGTAGCTTGATACTCAATAGGAAATGGTTGCTGAATTTGCTCATCCGCGTGCTCTTTGATGAAATCCAGAAGACTGTCCGAAGCCGGTATGGTCGCCGAGTTCGAGTTACTATACTTGAAAGCCTTGCCGATAAGTTCCCACATCGACTCCGAGACCTTGGCAACTTCCTCCTCGGGCATGAGATTTCCCTCGGGGTCAAATGTAACCTGTCTCTCGCCCCAAGAATGCGTTTGCGTCTTCGTTTCGTTGACAAGATCGAGTATTGGATTATGTTCCGTGCCATGGATCCAATTTGGTCCTCTGTCCACGAAAGGTCAGATCAAGCAACTCGTATGTTGATATAAAGGCATACAAATCTACTAAATGATCCCCAACTCTTGCTTGACAGAGCTATACTATGATCAGGAAATGGAGCAATCGGGCGAAGGGAACACTCACCCTACCTCCAATCCTATTTCGAGCCTCAAAGATCGTCACTTTGACACCTTGCTGGAGGAGAACATCTGCACATCGGAGTCCAGCAAATCCAGCTCCGATGATGCAGACGTGTGGTTTGACACCGCTCTTGAGAGCTTGACGAAGCATTTCTGGCTTCGACGTCTTCGAAGTATTGCTGTTCGGCTTTTGAGTGCTTCTCGTATTTGATTGAGTAGCAGCCAAATCCTGCTGCATTCGTGACGTTGAAGTAGCAAGGCTACAATCAGCCAAAGTCGAATGTTCTGAGCTCTTTCTACATGGTAGCACCATATTTGTTAGCACTCTGTTATGAAGTGCTGTCTGAAAGAATATTGTAACCGATGGTTTTGCATCTGATTTGGGGAAGGGAGACTGGTAATGGACTGGACTTGGCTGGATGTTTCAGGAAAAATATCGTAGAAGCAATGTTTCAGGAACGGGTGGAAAGGAGAGTTTGTGGTGAAGGCATTGATGTTAGGCAAGGACTGTTAGATAGTGAATGCATCACGCGCTATATCCGGACTAGGATGAGCTGGTGATCCGGATAGCTCCGATCATCGTTTGACGCCAGATGAGCCATTGTATCGACAAACGAAATGACGGAAAGACGTGTTGTTGGATGATACTTACACAAGCAGGAGAGTACGCCGACGCTTGACGTCGATTGTTTGTGGATGAAATGTCCCGAGAGGACGCGAAGAGCAGGAGGCAAACAAGACTAAATTCCAAAGAAACCAGGACGAATCTTCTGAGCACCGTTGGAATGGCAGAAAATGTGGTACGAAGACAGCACATTGAATCAATCGGCCAAGGGTGAACGAAGTGAGGCAAACCAGAAGCGTCATCGATCAGCGAATCAAATCAGAGGCAGGAGAGATAAAGATCAAGATCCAGACGATCATTTCAACGTCGGACATGGACAACAAATATCTACAGTTCCCAAGCCAAATATCATCTCATGATTTCATGGACAGCCTACTGTGTGTACAACGCCTTGCCAGTGATGCCTAACAATACCCTAGCGCCTGCCCGGATGTACCATGTATCCAACAATGCGAACCACTTTTGAACCAACGACAATGCCCACACTCTTCGGAGACATCTATTTCCAATTGCCTTTACTCAGCGACAACAGACTTGCGACGCAGTCTAACTCGTCTCCAACAACCTTGCCACCAGTCGTGCCCCGAGCCGACCCCATGAACGCCTGTACCTCTGGATCGAGTTCGGATTTGGCCTTCTTCTCGCGATTCATCATCGCACCGAGACTAGCACTCTGGCTAAGAAGCTGTGTATTCTCTCCCAGAACTTTACGCCCGCCTCGCGCACTTGAGGGGTGAAGACGTCGACGTGATATCTGAGGTTGTCCGCCTTCAGGCTCCCAATTCTCCTTATCGGAGTCATTATTTGCCTGCTCCCACACTTCAGTCTCTCCACCCTTCTTTCCTTGCTGCAGACGACCGTGAGTCGTGTTCGCGCGTTGTAAACCAGGCTTCTTGTGCTGCAGCGATGAGTCCTGTTGCGACAGCATCGAGGTATTGCCCTTCCGTGGGTTGGGACGAAGAGCATTTCGACTGCTCTGTCGGATGAGTTTGATCTCGCTCGCAGCGTTTGTAGTGGTCCTCTCTATTTCTGCTGTCCGCGTGTCGCGATCACACCAGAAGTTCCAATTTTGCGAGTGTTTGGATCTTCCAGCCTGAGAAATCCGTGGAAACTTATTGGGGCTGGATTCAGAGGCCGATTCTCTAAATAAGTCATTCAGACCTGCGGCGCTGTGACTTCGGCGAAGACCTGCAATCTTGACTGGCGGCGCCCTTGGCGGTGACGGTACGTTTCGATCCTTTACGCATGCCTTCCCATCGTCCGTCATGGACAGGACAATATTAGACGTGCTTGCTCGATGCAGAACGCGTGGTACTTGAACAGGTGGTGGCCGGACATGTTGAGGAGCAGGGACGAAGGAATCCTGGCTGGAAAGGACGTACGACGCGCTGCGACGATTTGCGAAATAACCAGGCTTGAGTATGGACGATTTAGTGGTATCCTGAGACGTTTCTTGGGATGATGGGAGCGTTTGAGAGCTGCTGGGAGTGTCGGGAATTATGTATGCCGAGCCAGTCAATTCATCCTTGAACAAGATCAGCTTCGCTGGTCCAGCCTCTTTCTTCTCCGTCTCGGTCTCTGCTTCATCCTTCTCTTGCGTGGCCTGCTCCTCTACACCCTTCTCTTCTGTCGCGTCAGTGGGTGAACCATTCTCGTTCTGGACGTCCGAAACCTCCACAACTGGTGGTGGTGTACTTGTGGGTGCCTGCATGGACGGCGACGGGACCAATCCGGAATTGGCACGCGACCTCGAGTCCTGGCTGGTGTTCAAGTCGTCCGAGTCTCCAATTGGTTCTTGTCGTCTACGCGAAGCCTGTCTGCGGTTTTGGAACCATATCTGCGGTGGTAAGATATTGCAATACGCGCATGGAAAGCCTAATCAAAACGTGCCACGTACTTGAATTTCTTTTTCGCCCAAGGCGACTTTCTTGACAATTTCCAAACGTGACGGTTTGTCTGGCTTTGGGTTGCGGGCGAATTCTTCTTCTAATATTTTCTGATCCTCTGGGCTGATAGTGGGGATGGCTGTTAGTACTAGTAGGGTCTGGGATGTTGTGCATGCGGATAAGCGAGAACGCGTCCATAGTCGCGAGTTGGCATGGCCATTTTCTCGGACGAGGAGAAGTGATGTTGGCATACCTGGTTCTTCTCCTCTTCGGGCGAGGGGTGGTCTTGTTCTCTGCGTTTGGATCGAGTTTGTCCTTCAAGTTGTCGGGTGAATAAATAACAAAGGCTGTCGTACTCGAGCCAGCAGAAGCGGGACGAGCATCGGAGTCAGCCAACGATGCTGAGGGCGGACTGCTCATGTCCTGTGACATGGCTGGAGGGATGATGTATAGGTATAGCAATGGGAAGGGATTGCGATTCCGTCCAGAGAGTCTTGCGAGAGGGTGTAGAGGAGAGCAAGCAAGGTGTCGAGCTGAGGTGATGGAGGCGAGCCTTGGACGCGACTTGTGGATATCCGACCGACGGACGCTAGCTAGTACGAAAGCGAGTGGAAAGACGCGACGAGCGTGTATAAGAGAAAACAAATATCTATATCCGCAATATAATATAGATCGTGGGGTGTTCAGATGAATTGATTTGTGCTTAGGGACTGTGAGGATCAAAAAGACACAATTCAGCAAAGTCAATCTCTTTCGTCCCATCTATGAAACACTGCTAGAGTTTGGATCCAACGCCTGCACACGTGACTAGGTATGAGCACGAGTCAGCACCAAACTGGTACTCACCTGAAATGTCCTGTGCTACGCCTCGGAGATATATGCTTCCAACGAGAGCAACCATATCATACCGACGGAAAAGATGACTGACGCCGAGGACAAAGAAAAGGCCGAAAAGCTCGCTGCCGCAAAGAAGAAGGTTGGTGGCGGCTCCCAGCAGTTTCCTCTGACATATCTGACCAGATATACAGTACGAGCAATTGAAGAAGAAGAAAGCAAAGACCGGACCAGCAAAGAAGAAAGATGATAAACCAGAGTCTGAAGCGGAAGCACCGACGAGTGTAGAGCCGGAAGAAGCAAAAGAGGAGGCCCCGGTAGAGAACGATGAAGCCGCGGACGAGCCCAGCAAGCCAGAGGAAAGCTCAAAATCTTCGCACGGTAGACAGCCTTCCATGTCCATCCAGTCCAAATTAAGGTCAGAATATTTCCGGAAAGCTTCGGGTCCCACATCGCCGGGTGTTACTTCGCCGGTTCCAGTCCTGAGCCCAGGAGAAGGTGCGCATGAGATTTACAAGAAGCAGGCACAGCGGATTGAGGAGTTGGAAAGGGAGAACAGTAAGCTGCAGACAGACTCGCAAGCGGCTGAGACGAGATGGCGGAAGCTCGAAGAGGAATTACAAGAGCTGCGGGAAGCAGATGGCGATGCTACGGAGCTCAAGATCAAGGCACAGCAAGCAGAGAGGAGCGCCGACGAAGTGGAGAAGTTGGTATGTATAAACTACACTCGATGGATTCGGCTGCTAACGCCGTCAAAGAAGGCAGAAAATGCCTCGCTCCAACGCCAGAATAGCCAACTGCAGACAGCAGCCTCGAAACGACGCCAATCAACATCTGTAGCCCTAAATTCCGCCAGCGATTCCGATCTGACCGCCCAATTGGCCTCAAAGTCAGACACCATCTCCTCCCTCGAACTCGAAATCTCAAATTTAAACTCCAAGCTGTCGACCTTGCAAACGACTTTCGATACACAGTCGACAAAAATTTCAACCCTAGAATCACAACTGGAAAAGGCCGAAAGCGAAGCAGCTTCAGCTGTGAAGGAATTATCCGATCTCAAGGCAAACCTGGACAAGGCAAGCGAAGCAGCAAAGGCAGATGGTAGCGCTCGAAGTTCCGCAGAAACTCAAATCGCCCAACTCGAAGCAGAGTTAGGCACGGCCAAGCGCAATCAGGAGACAGCCACGAAACGTGCCGAAACTCTGGAGAAGAAAATAGAGACACTGACAACCCTCCACCGCGAATCTGACGCTAGGAATCAAGCAAAAATTGCTGATGGACAGAAACATGAACGCGATGTCAAGGAATTACGTGCTCGCGTTACGGCGCTGAGTAACGAGAATGGCAAGCTGAGAGACGAAAGTCAAAGGAGGAAGAAAATGGAGGCCACCGGTGACGCCGCAGGCTTGGAAGAGCTGGAAGATGAAGAACGGGAGCGTCTTCGTACTCAAGTTCGCCAATTGGAAGAGGAAGTCCTTGAAACGAGGAGAGGTGTTTGGCGAGATAAAAGGAGGGAAATGCAACCTGGACTCGATGATGATGCCTTTGACGATGTTGATCTATCTGCCAGCCCTGCAAGGAAGCAACCTGCGCATAGTTCTTTCCAAGATGTCATTCAGAGTGGGATCAGTGCTTTTACGGGATCGACGAATCGGCGGAATTCGACTGCACGTGGACGGGGGCAAAGCGTGGGTTTGATGGACGACGACGATGATTTTGCCTTCGACGAGGATGCTTTCCGCAAGGCGCAGGAGGATGAGGCGATGAGCAGGCTTGAAAGAGTCAAGGAGGTGAAGAGGGGTCTCAAGAGTTGGGAGGGATGGAGAGTTGACATTGCGGACCTCAGAGCAGGAATGGGAGGTGTTTTTGAGGTTTGAAATGCCCGCCTGTGATACCTGGGTTGTATGTAGGATATATATTTGTCAATGAATGAAAACCTGATCCCTTTGGACTGTGTTACTGCGCTTGAGAATGTATTTTTCCGTCCAAATTCATTGCTTTGGGTGGTTATGTTGTTTGGAGATTTGTCATAGCTAGAACTTGAGACGACGTCCTCGAGACGGGAAGGAAATACCTTTCCGTGCCATGACACTAGGACCACCACCGTCTATTCTTGTTTGCTCGTTCCTTACAAACAAGGACGGTGGCCGTCCTTCTTAGTGAGGAACGGACTAAGAAGAACTTATGAATGGACGGATGCTGCGGCCGGAGTGTCACGAGGAACGAGAGGGTGACACAGTCAGTGCCACACTTCCATCCGCGTGGACAGCTTTTCTCTCGAACTGATCCATGCAAACAAGACTTCTGACGGCTTGGAGCCTCCTGTACTAGCTAAAGCTGCAATAGCAGATATCATACCCGCGCGGTATTCCATCCGGCCCCTTGGGGACTCCTGCCGGCCCCTTAGACACGGCTTACCTATGATCCGGCGACCCCGATTCTGAATGGCGACTTTGAACTGTTCGGAGACAGACCGGAACTTATAATGACAACAGCATCGTGATGGACACTCATGAGCAATGCTGACGGCCCTTCTAACCACTCAATCTCTCTCCGGCCGCTCTTCAAGAAGATGTTGAACACCTCACAAACATCAACCAGTCAGCTTGGTACCAAAACTCCTCACGAGCAATCCAGCCTTCTCGGCCAGTCAGCAGAGATACGGCAGGCCATCTTCATCTACGCCCTGAGGGACGAGACTGGCCCAATCCGTCTCCATACATATGAGCGTCGGCTCTACCAACCAAATCAACATTCCTCCATTGACTTCACCTCCTTTGACCAGGGGAAAATTCAACTCCTCCAGCACCCCCTTTTCCATCTCGGCCATCGTCAACTCTATAATGAAGCCCTGGAAGCTCTCGTGTTGGCAAATGACTTCCACTCGCGCTCCTCAGTTGCCAGTCTATTCCTACACCACTTTCTAACCAGCCTCAATCGCATCGAAGCATCCAACAACCCGATGGAAAACCACAATCGTGGTGTTTCCGGGGGGCGGACATATAAATCCGACATGATGCTGAAAGATTATTACCGAGAAATGTCCATGCCCATCCACGCCTCCCCTTCCACGACAGGCCTTTCCTGGATCCGCAGCTTGACATTCAGTAATTTCCACGAAGAAGAGGAAAATCCATCCTTTCAGACAGGACTCCAGGCCCTTGGGCACATGGCACTTGTCAAGGCTTGCCCGGGCATTAACACGTTAACCATCGCTATTGATAAGGAACAGTACTACGACTTCACCACGGATCCAATTAATACACACAGCTGGTACGCAAAGCCACCCACCAACGGTCCTGCGGTTGTCTCCGCACTAGGCTGGAAATCCATCGCCAAAGCATGTCGCGAGCGCACTTCATTGAAGACGCTCGTTTTCGATCTAAGGCTTGAGCATTGCGGGCACCAGAGTCTGGGTAAACACGTCCTGCCCCATTTCGGCGCGGAAACAATACCATTCGCCAAATCATGGTTCAAGGAGCAAGGTTTGACGGATCTCCAAGTCGTTGGGAAGCTTTTGGGGAAAGACTGGGGTGGGGTGGGGCAGATGTATGGTTCTCGAACTGCTGTGCCTGTGCGGACGCTCGAAGATGAATTGGAAAGAATGGTGGGACTTTTGCTCAAGGAAAATATTTAATGGGTGGATGGTATCAAGCGAGAGTTTTGGGGATCATGGCACTTTTGGATTAGCATTGGGACTGCATGGATTGGGTACACATTTTGCATAGCATGGGTTATTCTCGACGCGGACTGTCTGGAGAGAATTGGTAGTCAACCTTTTATTCCGGCGGAAGGGATCCGCTGATATACTACAGGCTATATAAGGAGGAATGATTTAGATAATTCGTACTCATGAGTTGGGTTGCATCGCAGGTTGTATAAAGCGTACATAGTAGAGTAGAGGTTGATCAAGTTTCGATCGTGTAGGACTTGCTTGGAATTGTAATATACTCTTAATATAAATATTCCTCGTACGTTTGGTCTCTAGAAAAGGTCAACAATATAGAAATAAAGACTCTAGAATATAGCCGGTATTCGGATTCTATACTAAAAAGAGTTTACTTTTTACTACTAATAGTTTTAAGTACTAACGAGGTAACTAGTAGTAAGACGAAGATATTAGTAGACGGTAAATATCTATAGTACTTTGTCGAGTAGGTAATTATAATTAGTATACTATTTAAACTACTCTAATAATAGAAAGAGGTAATAGATTTATAATTAGGAAGTTAATTCTTCTACCTACTAGTATATCGTCTTTGATCTTCTTACTCAACTGGACCCTGGGAAGTACCCGACATATCATAGCTTGGACCCATATTAGGCTGACTAGCGCGAGTATTGTCCTCTACTCTCCCTTAGTCGGCGTGGAAATAAGATGCCGTAAGTGCGAGTGCAATGCTAGTCTTCCTACCAGGCCAGATCCCCAGTCCAAACAGACTCTCTTGTCCTTAGTCCATGTATCTAGAATCAGAATCTCGATGAGGAGGGAAAGGGAACTCAATCTCGAAGTCAGTATCTGGGCGAAAGAAACCTAGAGGTAGAAATCTTGTAAGTAGGAGAAAGGTCCAAGCGAGGGCTCAGCGTATCGCTTCTTCAAGGTTGTCAAAGCAAAATACTCGGATTAGAATTTCTTGCTCGGTCTTTACGTCGATCGAGTATCCTTCTCTTCGAAAAGCGTATATAATTCTCTCTTAAGCATACTCAAGCAAAATAAGCGTGCCAGCGAAGTTAGGTACCGTCGAATACTCGTTGCAAGACCACCATGAAAGTCTCACGTAGCGCCACGATGATAGCAGCTCTTTTACTTTGTCTCTTAGATGCATTCTCAATCTCGTTCGTGGATCTTGATCAAACACTCGAGTCTCGAAAACGTATCAGATAGCCAAGCAGTATATGGCACGCCAACCACATACGACCATACGATTTCTATGCCAACTGCGATTGCAGGACTTGGCGGATCGAATGACCAGCTAGATCAAAGAAGTATTTTCGCACTGGCCATCGGAGTTGCTGTTTTGACCTTCTTCTCATGGTATGAAGCGTTGGCGTCTAGTGGAATTACTCGAAGATATTGTGGTTATCTGGACTTGACGTTTATCTCCAGAGCTATCTCGATCAGCAGAAATGTGCTATCATAAGCAGTATTAGTGCCTTGATAAAGATGGATCTCGGGATCGATCACGCATTAGAGATCGTTGTCGGCCGTTGATGGGAAACTCTTCAATATTTAGCTCGACATCCGATGGTGTTGCTATGCTCATTCTGCAGCCTGGGAAGGACAACGAAAAGCACGCTTGGAGGTCTCTATACATCTCCAGCTTCAAGTTTGAAATGGTCGGCGAAGAGAGCAGCTGAGCAGCGGTGTAGGAGAGGCGCAGAGAATCCATGGCCATCATTGATATATTGAGGTTTACATCCAAGGACAGAAGCTGTACGTACACCTGCCGTGGCGGTTCGGATGTCATGTTGTATTTGTATGGATTCCGAGAGGCGGGCAGAGAGGTGATGCAGCGGTGGTTGGTGGTTGGGATCCGGTGGAAGCGAAGTCCTGCAATCAACTTTTGTGAGCTTCAGACAGCCAATCGCGATGCAGGGGGCAAGAATTCGGACTTGGGATCCTGCAAATATTCCTACTGCCAGGAAATTTGTTGTCTATAGGATAATCTTGATTGTCTGCCGTGGGTCGAAGATTGTTCAGCTGCAGGCTTGTAATAGTGCAGGCCATCTTCTATCTAGCGTAACGTTGAGCCGCTGATAGTCGCCTACCTATCTATACACCTATTGCTTTTTAGTACCGTGCTCAGCCGTTATGAGGCTGCAATTTGAATATACATGTGAATCTCGACGGTTCCGGGAATGTTCTAATAATAATCAGCACCGCAAAGTTGTGGAGGTATAGATTTGCTCTATCTCAAACCCCTTCCTGCACTACTACTCTCCAAATCTTCCAAATGAAAAGGTGCACAGCGTAGCTACCAACAATAATAACAGGGGCTTGGTAGGTGACCTGCCCTGGACAATGAGGCGCTTTAGGGTATGACATGGCGTCTCTAGCGTTAAATCACAAAGTTCACAAGACCGTGGCTCGACAACAATTTCCCGTGCCGGCAAAATGAAGACAGGCCGCATCCCAACCTGCTGGTCCTACCGCGAGAGGATCTACCCGAGTCCTCCTCACCTGCAGTCCTTTGTCTGCTTACACTCGTTTAGTTGCTGTTGATTCTTGCTATTCCTGCTGTCGCCGTTCCTAGCAACCAGATCTCTTGTAAGTTGTCAGCGTGATGGTCGCGAGATTGTGACTGTGGTAGACGCAAAGCTTATTCACCTGTTACTAGGAGCCTGAAATTCTTGTTTATCCTCGGCTGTGGATACGTGAAATCACTTACACTCTTCCTATATCCCGATCCTCTTACTCGTCCTTATAATATCTGGAGGAATACTTTGCGCATGGAGCAATAGCAAGCGGAAAGACCCGAGAACGAGCTGGGACATTCGGGTGGGACAAATCACTGTGATAGAAGAGGTTGAAAGGTGTGCAACGGGGTAAAGAGTGGACAGAAAGTTGAGAAATGCTGGCAGCCGACAGCATGGAGAAGCTGCACACGCCTATGGTAGCTGAGGTTCCAGAAAAGGCGGGAAAGGCAAGGAGCAAACGATCGATATGTAAGATACACTCAAGCTCTACCCATGGCCATGTGGAGAAGGCTGACATAGATCTAGGGCTACTAATCGGGGCGGTCGTTGCTCTTCTTGCCATCGCTGGAGCCGTAATAGGAGCGCTTATCGCCAAAGATGTCATTCATGTAAACAAGAAATCGTCGACTTCACAGAACTCTGCACTCGGAGCAGCAGCGAGTAATTCATCGCCGTCGAGTACGACGGGATCATCTGGTAGTGCTACATCGTCTAACTCGGCATCAAGCACATCTAAGCCAACGGCAGCATGCTCGACATCGGCCGATATTCCTTCTTCGGCCAAGGGAACATGGATGGATCCAACGACGTGGCTGGACATGAAGGACTTCAACTGCACCTTCACAAGCCAAACTGTTGGCGACCTGCCTCTTGTTGGGTTGAATGATACATGGGACGACTCGAAGCAACCGAATCCGAATGTTCCTGCATTGAACTCGCCTTTTGGTTATGGGCAGATACCTTTCCGTGGCGTCAATTTGGGCGGGTGGCTATCACCCGAGCCATTCGTTACGCCTTCGCTTTTTGCTGATGACATTCCCCATGAGTATGCTATGAGCAAGAAACTTGGGGACAAGTTAGCGCCGACCCTGGAAAAGCATTATTCGACCTTCATCACTGAGGCTGACTTCAAGGCTATTGCCGATGCTGGTCTTGATCACGTACGGATTCCTTTTTCGTACTGGGCTGTCAAACACTACGACGACGATCCCTACCTTTTCGGAGTTTCATGGCGATACCTACTCCGTGGTATCGAATGGGCGAGGAAACATGGGATCCGAGTCAAGCTCGATCTCCATGCCGTGCCCGGCAGTCAGAACGGCTGGAACCATAGTGGACGAGGCGGGAAGGTCAACTGGATCCAAGGGACCGACGGCGCGAAGAATGCCCAGCGCTCGCTGGACATTCACAACATGCTCTCTAAATTCTTTGCCCAGGACCGATACAAGAACGTGGTTACCTTCTACGGTCTCGTCAACGAACCCTCCATGAACATCCCACAACAAGATCTCATCGCCTGGACCAAGAAAGCCATCGACATCGTAAAGGGAAACGGTATGAACGCCGTCCAAATCTACAGCGAGGGAATGCGAGGATTAGGCGCTTGGGACGGAAAAATGACGGGCTATGGAAATTCCCTCGTCATCGATGTTCACGAGTATACCCTCTTCGACCCAAATACCATCGGTTTCAAACACGCCGAACGCGTCGCCTTCGCCTGCAATACATGGACCTCAGCCATCGCCGCCGCTCCAAACCCAGCCATGGTCGGCGAATGGTCCCAAGCAGACACCGACTGCACAAAATGGCTCAACGGCGTCGGCAACGGAGCGCGTTGGAACGGAACCTTCGTCGGAATAACGAATCCCGGTTGTCCGACCAAAGACACGCAGTGCAATTGCGAAATGGCCAATGCCGATCCCTCGACCTACACATCCGATTACAAGACCTTTTTGCAGCAATGGGCCGAGGCGCAGATGTACGCTTTCGAGAAGAGTTCGTGGGGGTGGTTTTATTGGACTTGGAAGACGGAGAGTGCGCCGCTTTGGAGTTATCAGGCTGCTCTTAAGGGAGGGTTTATGCCTGCTAAGGCTTATAGTAAGGATTGGGATTGTTCGAAGGGTGTTCCGAGTAGTTATGGGGCGTTGCCGGAGACTTATTAGAGCTGTGGGGTTTGGTTTTTGGATAGATCTTGTTCCCCCACCTTTTTTTTNGATACCAAGGTAGTAATTTTGGATATTGATGAATTGGATATTATATTTCATAATGGTAATAAGTCCGAGTCTTCAATGAGAAAAACGATTCCGGATATCTTTTAACCTATTTCTTAGCGCTAGACGTATCATCCCTCTTTTCCATATTTACTATTAAAACGACGGTAAGAACTACTCCTTCCAAACACTATCTGTTATTTATATATAAACGTATTACGAGAATAACCGGTCGTACTTTCTTCTCTTCTCTTTTCTTTTCTTTTCTTTTATATAGTATAGTCGTTTCTTCAATTGAACTTACTTCGACCCGATATAGATAAGGTAGGATTTAGCGACTAAAATATTTGAATAATTCGGCTCTACTACTTTTTATAAGTAGCGCCTATACCGTACTACTATCGAACTCGGATTCTAGTTGGTTGTTTTTTAATAGAGTAGAGTGTGGTTATTTTTAAGTTGATAGAGAAGATTGTAAGGTGAGGGATGTGAGGTAGATACTATATATATAAGTACCTAGTTATTACTAGTAAGGTAAGTTGCTTACGAGTACGTAGAGGTAGAGGTAGTATTACGTACGTAGAAGTTATATATTTATTTTTCTAATATATACTACTTTATATATATGGTTCTGGTACTCCGTATTCAGATGAACTTTTATAGCAATTGCGAAGAATGCTAAAGTGGCTAGTTCATGTGAGATGTGTTTCCAGGAAATTATCAATACCGATCTGGTGTTGAGAGATTGCTGTCCGGAACTTGGTGTTGACCGGCAATGTGATGGAATGATAATGGAGTCTCGAGTACTTAATTCACGGACGCGCTATGTTGGCTGAAATCATCATCATCATCATCATCATCATCATCATCATCATCATCATCATCATCATCATCATCATCATCATCATCATTTTCTCATCTATGGATGATTTTTGGGTATATTGCAATCATAAAAAAAAAAATCCAAGCAGAAAATCTTTCCACCCTCACTTGTTGACAAGATTCGATCTGGAACCCCAGTACGGATTTGGCTGGAACAGCTCTTGGCCATCTGTTTTATTGTTGTAGACTGGTGCGCCATGGTTTTGAGGGGACGGCACGTTCATTTCGCCTGTGAATGTTAGCCGTCTGGAGGACTTGTGGACAAGGAGTGTGATGAACATACCTCGGTATATCTCGACTGCGGAAATGAGAGGTAACAGCAGTAATAGCATAGAGAGGAGTTGTCCGAAACCCCAGTCTCGCTCGCCCGTATCATTGAGTGGGACGGAAGGGGTACCGAACGCCTGTGAGAGAAGAATGACTCGGATAGCAGCTCCAACGGCTATGGCGAATAGGAACAGAATTCCAGCGGCTTGTATCCATTTCAGCCAGGCCTGTCTTTTGCTGTGGAGGTACCAGACACCGAGAATGAAGACTATGCATTGACCTGCGATTACGCCGATAGTTCCAGCGATGGAGATTGCAGCATTTGAGGCCGCAGAATGAGATGGGACTTGCCAGACGCAGGCGATTGGCAGGGTGGGTTCCAGATCCTTCATCACCGCTTGCAAAACGAACACCCCAAAAACGATTGACAGGACCAGGTTGACGAACATCAAGGCTTGACGTAGCCACCGAAGAACCCAATCGCGTTTGAAGTCGTTGACGAGGGCCAGTAGCGTTGCCAGATGCGTAGCTGTCGACAAAAGGGACAGCATCCAAATGAGGAAGAAGTGATATGGTACCATTGTCTCCATCTTTGCCAGGCCGACGCTCTGCAGGCCAATGCCAGTGATGATTTGTTGATCGGAGAAAGAAAGGAGTAGTTTTCGAAAGATTTTGGCTTCATTTTTTCGCCGAAGTTCGTGGAAAATGATTACTGCGCTTAAGATGATGGCAATTCCGGCTGTGATTATGAAGGAAAGTAGGACTCCGGCTCCTGCGACGCCAGCATCGGTATTCGTTGCAGCTGGCGACAGCGTGCAGTTTTTAGCATCGAACATGATGGGGTTCTGGTGCTGTCGCGAGTACCTGCCAGCGGTATGTTGTTTGGGTGAAGGGAGACTTGGGAGAGGACTTGGGAGTGTCAGTAGTGATTGGAACACAAGGCAAGGAGGCAGCTCCGAGGCTTCGTCATTTTGGCAGCCTGAGATGGAAATAAATCAGCTGTGGCTGTGTCTGGTGTTTCATCTCACTACTACTACGCGCTTACCCACTTCCAAGTTGTTTGACGTGTGACGTGTCGTTGGTGAGCCTCACGTCAGGAAGCGCTTCACACTTGGCATCCCGTGACACTTGGCATCTACATTTCCCCTACTACAGTAGTACCTCAGGTACATCCAACCCCAAACTCGCCCTCACTGGCTTCCAATACCTCTCGGAATCTTCCATCACCTCCTGTTCCACTTCCTCGATTGGGCCCCAGACCTGTATGTCCTTCTGCCCGCGATCCAGCACATCCCGGCATGGCAAACTCATTGTGAAATTCTCCGGATTCCCCTCGCCTGTCACCTTCTTCAACATGTCCTCGCTCGCCGCATAGACCAGCCTTCCGATGTTGCTCCAGTACACGGTACCCGTACACATTGCACACGGCTCCCATGTGCAGTACAGTGTGCAGGTCCATAGATACGAGGATTTGTAATGGATAGTGGCTAGGCGAGCGAGACAAGATTCGGCGTGTTCAACATGACTGATGGAGAAATGAGACAAAAGTATTGTCTCGTTGTCTGGTCCGACAAGAATTGCGGCGAAAGGCCTCTTATCTTGCAAAGAAGCCGCTTTCTGGACCTCAAGACAGGCTCGCAGATTGCTCTTGATTTGTTCCGATGAGGGTTGAGGTGACCTGGAAGGAAATACCGTTTCGACCATTGCGAAGAACGAGGCGGGGTGAAATGCAATTGAGTGAGTAAGTGCTGACCAAGATATGAGTTCGAGATGGTGCCCGACAGTCCCCGCAAAGCTGATCAGTCTACTTGCTCCCTGCATTAGCTCGGTTTAGAAACGACTAAGAAATTCTGAGTCGACGTCGATGGTGATGAGGCCTAGGCGAAAACCCCGAGTTTCCTGTTCCAATAGAGACCAGATGGATTTCCGAAAGAACGACAGCCTTGGCACCCTGCTTTGCGTGGAATGGAAACCGCGTTACCTTGCTTCCAGCCCATTTCAAGGCTCATGTTGAAGATTATGGACACAGATTCTGCGAGACCTCGCAAGAACTCATATCCATAGCGTTTGGGGAGTTTGAACATGTGGCTGAGCCCCTCCTTGAGCGGTCTTGCTGCTACGCTGTACTTTTTGTGCTACCTCTGATTCTACTTGAAGTTTCCCGCTGGCCTTCACAAGAATCAACTTATACGATGTTTCCGAATCACGTCGTTTACTTTTCCCAATGTGCGCAGCGCGAAATCGCGTGCTTTTCTGGAACTTCATCCAGGTCCAAGAAATTCCGGAGAACACTCGCAATGGCTGAGCACTTTGAGCGAATGATGTCTATTGTAGAAAAACCGACTTACCTGGCGGCTTCAGTCGATAATTGCCTTTGAGATCTATTTAAGTTGGGAAGGTACCGACACAAAGCAGAGTGCGATGCTGATGGGCAGTTCTACAGTGTCCCAGCGTAGTGGAGCATAGGATGCAGAACAGCAAGCAGCACAACAACGATGAACTCCGATGCGATCACAACGTTATTTTGGCAGGGATGTTGTTTTGGAAAAGAAGCTTTTGTTCACTGATCGCGGTATACAAGGATGTAAACTCTCTAATATTAGAATGTCTGAATCCCGGTTGGCCACCATCGCCCTTATCTCACCCGACCTGCACGATGATCGACCATATCAACAACAATTTACCACGAGGAATCAGCGATTCTTCCACCCTGGTTACGGTGCGTCAGATATCGCTTATTGGTCCCTTATTCATGTACTATGTAGCTGTATCCGGGTGAGTAGTCTTGGAGGTGGCAACCCTGACTTATACAAGGGCTGTGATAAGGCATTGCGCTCAAATCCGACTAAATGGTTGCGATACATATATGTTGGGAAGTGATAACCTTCAAGATTGCTTGGACCGCAACTGGAGTTACCAGGCACAATCGCAATGGCTACGAATTCTGTCCTTCAGGTGTTACCGCCTGGTGCAGGCTATGGAATTGTAAGCATAAGATGCACACTTAAACCAATACTTGCTAAACCATTGCTCACACTTCCCAGGTCATAGGCATCGGCGGCGTCTTCGCAATCTTGATGTTCTGCGTCACCTGGCTACAAAATCGTTACACGTCATTCTCAACCAGTGAATCGGAAGAGTTCAATACCGCGTCGAGAAGCATCAAACCCGGTCTTATCGCTTCTGGAATTGTATCTTCATGGACTTGGTCGACTACTCTTTTGACATCGTCAACATTCACGTACAAGTATGGCGTATGCGGGTATTTCTCACGATGCGACTCTCCATTACGGTAAGAAGCTAACAAAAGCAGAGGCATGTGGTATGCAGCAAACGGCTGCCTCCAAATCATGCTCTTCTCCCTAATTGCCATCAAAATCAAATCGAAAACACCAGGCGCTCACACCTTTCCAGAAATCATTCTGAGCAAGCACGGGAAAATTGCTCATTTGACATACTTGATTATGGGACTGGCTACTAACATGCTGGTCGGGGCTTCTCTCGTTCTCGGCGGTAGCCAGATTGTCGCCGCGCTTACCGGTATGAACGTATACGCGGCCTGCTTTTTGATTCCAATCGTAGTTGGTGCTTATGTTATTGTCGGTGGATTGAGGAGTACTTTTATTGCGGTGAGTTACCTCGAATAAGAGAGAAGGAAGAGGTTACTGACACGTGTAGGACTATGTCCATACTGTGATCCTGTTCATTGTGCTTTTCACCTTTGGATTCATGGTCTACGCGTCCAGCGATCAGATTGGTAGTCCTGCCAAATTCTACACACTTCTACAAGAAGCGTCTAAGAAAATGCCCATTGCTCGAAATCATGAGGGGTCGTATTTGACATTCACATCTGTGGACGGCTTGGTTTTTGCTGCGGACCTTTTCGTGGCTGGTTATGCGTGCTGCTGGTTAGATCAGGCATGTCTACCTTTCCGCATCGCTGGCCCGCATACTGACTCTACGATAGGCGTATTGGCAACGAGCCATCGCGTCTCGTCCCGAGAGCTCAGTCAAAGCCTACATCTTGGGTGGTATTGCTTGGTATGATCGCATCATTATCGACTGTTCCGACAAAATTCCCTGCTAACGTTCGAAAGGTATGGTGTCCCATTCGGTATCGCAACATCAATGGGTCTAGCTTGCGCCGCTCTGACTTCCTCACCTTCTTTCCCAACATACCCCAACGCATTGACAGATGCTCAAGTCGGATCCGGTCTTGTCGCCCCGGCAGCCGCAATTACGCTGTTGGGCAAAGGCGGTGCGGTTTTGATGCTAATCTTACTGTTTATGGCTGTAACAAGTAGCACATCGGCAGAACTAATCGCCGTATCCTCTCTCCTCACATTCGACATATACAAAACCTACATCAACCCCTCCGCTCGAGGCTCTACTCTTGTCAAAATCTCGCACTACGGTATCGCAATCTATGGTCTCGTCTTAGCCACCTTCTGCTGCATCCTCAACGCCGCCGGTTTGGATCTGACTTGGCTCGTCACCGTTCTAGGTATCCTAGTAGGAGGCGCCGCTGTCCCCGTCGGCCTGGTCCTCCTTTGGCCTCGCATGTCTAAACTCGCTGCCATCGCCGCCCCCTGGATTGGTCTTGCAGCTGGGTTAATGGCTTGGTTTGTAACGACCGTGAAACGATCCGGCGTCATCAGCATCAAAACGAGCGGCGATACAACGAATGCAGTCGCTGGCAATATCGCATCTTGGGGTACTGGATTCCTCATGGCCATTATACTAACCTTCCTCTTCCCCAAACACCACGTCAACACCGAGACAAAAGACATCGATCGATACAACAAGATCCACGGTATCGCGCTTGTCAGGGGCCAGGAAACAAACCCATCACCAGCAGAATCAGACAAAGACTCCAAAGCAAATGACCAAAACACCGCTACACCCCTAGACGAGAAACCAAAACCTCAAACCACACCACCCAAGAAACCAACCGGAAACGAAGTCGTCGATTTTCTAGAAGACGAATACTTTGAACCGCTTGATCCCGTCCTTACGAAAAAGGGGGTGCGACTTGCCAAAGCGGCGAATGTTATTTTCGCTTCCATTGCCCTGATTCTCGTTCCGTTTACGTTGTATGGGACAAAGTATATATGTACGTTTCCTTTTCTTTTTCATCGTTGTCTATTCCTCATCCCCATCATCCCCTCCCCATAATCCCCAACCCCTTCCCCTCCCCCTCCCCCTCCCCCGCATCCCCCATTCATCCCCATCCCCGCAACAACCTCAAAACTAACACCCCCTCCAGTCAACCAATCCTTCTTCACGGGCTTCGTCGTCGTATCATTCATCTGGGTTTGGGTAAGCATGTGTATCTGCGTCATCTACCCCATCGTTGAATCATCGGGGGCCTTGAAACAGGTGTTTATGGGATTGGTGGGGGAGAGGGGTTTTTTGGGTGGGGGAAAGGCGGGGAGGGAGGGGGGGGTGTGATGGCACTGTCGATGGCGTTGTAGATGAGTGAGATGGGGGGGGGGGATTCTCGGTGTCGAGGTTGATAGAGTGGAGGGGTGGGAGTATATATTTTGAGATGGTTTTACATATTATACTCTGGAGAATCTTGGGGTATTAACGGATCTTATTCTTTCAGTGTTTGAGAAGATAGAAATGGATTGTATATCTCATCTTATACCTCATGATTCCCCCCACCCGTCCCTCCCTCTCCAAAAAAAAGAGAAAAAAAGAAACTCGCTAATCAAACAAATATTCAAACCCCACCACATCCACGTAAACATCACCTACACCATCCACCCATTCGTAGGACTACTATCCCACTTCATATACGAACTATCAATCCGCTGTACATCCGGAACCCCCAAATTCGCCGCATCAAGCGCAATCTCCTTCTTCAACAACTCAATAGCGTGCACAACCCCCTCAGTCCCATAAACATTAGCATACATAAACGGTCTCCCCAACCCCACAGCTTTCACGCCCAGGGCAAGAAGTCTCAAAACATCAACGCCATAGCGCACACCGCCATCGGCAAGGACGTCGATTTTCTTGAAGATTTCGGGGGCGGCGTTGTGGATTTCGAGGGCGACTTCGATGGAGGAGGGGGAACCGTCTAATTGGCGACCACCGTGGTTGGAGAGGATAATAGCCGGGGCGCCGTGTCGAACGGCTAGTTTTGCATCCTCGACGGTCATGATTCCTTTTATGATTATGGGGAGTGTCGTCATGGTTTGGAGTTTTTTGTAGTAATCCCATGTTATGTATGAGTAAGTTGAATCGGCGCTTCCGACTCCGTAGCGGGCGGCGCGGTGTCTTACGCCATCGGCTGCGGAGTCGACGGTGAAGATTATTGCTTTTGAGCCTGCTTTTTCGGCGCGGCGGAAGATGGATTGCGTGGCTGTGTCGTTTTTGTCTAGGTAGACTTGTTGGAATGTTACTTGTGAGCTGTTTTTTTTGGCGGCGGCGATTTCTTCGATGGTTAGGGTTGCGTAGAGAGCTGCCATGTAGAGGATGTTTCCTTGGGCGGCACCTTCTACAAATCCGATTTCAGCCTTTTCGTTGCCGTAGCCTGCACGGGCAGCGGGCGAGATGAAGAAGGGGGCTGAGAATTTGTGTCCCAAGATGGTGGTGCTGAGGGACATTTGTTAGCTTGGATGGGTTTGGCGGAAGTTGTGGTTAGGTTTGTATCTTACTTCAAGGTCGACTCGATGCCAGTGATGTCAACGAGTGTTCGTGGTCTGAGACGGAATCGTGAGAATGCTTCGAGGTTGTTGCGGTATGACCATTCGCCTCCAGCGCCATTTCGGTAGTAAGTGTAAGCCGAGGTATTCATCACCTGTCTTGCAGCCCAGTCGAAGTCTGGAAGTGACACGATGCTCGAAAGCGGTGGTAGGGTTCTGTTGGCGGCATAGGCACCAAGAGCTTCGTCAATGCCAGTATTGGGCTCATTCATAAAAGGACGGGCAGCGAGTGCTGTTCCCACAGCAGAGAGTAAGAGAGTGGTGCTTCGCATGTTGAAGAACTGGATCTTTGAGATGAAGCGATGGAACGGAACGAAACAGAAGCGAAGAGTATGAGAGAAGGTATAATACACTAAGTGCGGGACCGTCCCGTCCGTCACTCAATCAGACCTTAGAAATCAGAAACGTAAGGGATATCAATAGTGAGTTTAGCCAAGCAGGATCCGGATCCACAGCGCAGAAACTTTGCGCAAGCAAGGACTTCAAGGGCTTTGTGACCAAAATCGCCAGGCATCGAAGGTGTTGCTCTCCCAACTGCTCTTACGGGCCAATCCTCGGCTCGTAAGAGCATACATGTCCACATACTGCCTCGTGCCGACCCACTCTGCATGTGCACGGTAGGATGTGAATCTGGTAGGCAAGTCCACGGCGCAAGCGTGCTGAGCCAAACGAGTCCAAGGCTAAGAGGATCAAAAGATGAAAGCATTACGCGTCCAGATGAACAAAACCTGTCGTTCTCTTCGGAGCGGGCCTTGGTGTGGGAAACGGGTCCAAGGCGGATTGATTGATAAGATCGGGCAGAATACCGGCAACGGGCCGAAAGCAATTTCGACTTTAAGGGTGTAATCTGACCAATCAGAAGGCCGGAAATCAGACGGCCTCATCCGACAATCCTCACCGTAGTCCGTACCTTACAGTCATCCGAAGCTTCTGGAGGACCGAGCTTCGATGCTGTTATTGCCTCGACTCGGGTGCCACGTTCTTGGTATTCGCCCTGTGAGGCTCACCTCACCTCAGCCTGACCAGCATCGCGAAGCCGGATGCCGGCTGTCGGAGCTTTAGAGTAGACCACGGTCATCTTGCCGGATGGATTTGTGATCAAGACGTGCTCACTCATATCCGCTGAGTCCTTGACCAGCTCACCTTACGCAAAGAGGCCTGGTCCATCCGTGTGTGATTCTCATGGTGGCATAGACACACAAATCCTTTCCCTTCTCTTTAACACTCCGTCGTGGTATTTGTTGTAGTGGTCATCGGAGATCCATGTCTGATTCGCCGTAGTTGATCTTACATGGAGACATTGTCAGGCTGAACTGAAAGTGCATCTCCATGTCTTGCGAGTTCGGAGAAGAAAGTCGATCGGAGCTGCGCTATAGGTAAGCTTGGCCAGACCATCGAATCCTAGAGTATGGCAGGATGGAGCGGTGAGACACGAGAATGAAGTTGTTTGTGAGAGTAAGTTTGAAAGAAGAGGGAGGGGACTGCAGGAAATCATGAAGTAGGCGCCCGGAAGATTTGCTGGGTTATACGGTGTTGAGTCGGCTCTCTTGGGATGCAGAGCATATGTAAGATATCTTGAAAGAGATCATCGTATGCTAACGTCATGCACAAGATAAATTGATCTGTGTATCAAGCAGTCAGCAGTAATCGTAGGCTACAAATAGAACAGCTCACTTCACTTGATCAGCAAACTTCTGGGCGCCTCCTGGAGTCCCTTCACCTGCCTTCTCTGCGCTTTCAATTTGGTCACATGGTTCCCGGGCCACTGCATCTCAACTGCTCCGGTTTTGCTGTTGTATTGATACCGAGGGAGTTTTGGACCTCGTGCCAGAATCTCAAGGACGAGTATATCCTCTTCTCTTTCGTGCACGAATCGAATTGGAATCAATCAGACGATACTAGGCAATGCTCAAAGCAATTCAGGAGGAGAGGCGTCTTTGACTTGAGTTGCCAGGCAGAGAAGATGCTTGCTCATCGAAGTACGCTGTCATGTAGGTGTTGAGGTGTGTGGCAGCTGGCTGAGGCCGCCGCCATCTTGATAGTGAGAATCGGGCCGAGGGCGCCACCGATACTGCTTTGGTCCTGGTGTCAAAGGCAACGGGAAGATGGTTCCGTACCAATCTTCAATGTTGCTGAGAACTGGCAGAGATGGATGCGTTTGGTGTTTTTGGTGTTTTATGATGGACGACTCGGAGTGATGAGATGTGGCAGCGAATCATTGGATCTCGCTTCTATTCAGCGTCATTTGGCTCTCTTGCCCAGCAAAGCTTGTGATATAGCCTGCATCTCTTGCTTGAAGCTATCATACAACATATACTTAGAGATCTACTCACGCATTGAAATCAACCATAACGCGTCGGATCCCATTTGCCTGCACAATCGCCGTAAAGTGGGCCGCGAGTCGAGCCAAGCAAAGGCTGCCCGCAATTCAATTACAGACGACCATGAACCATGGCCGACGACGATTTGGCCTATGGTGATTATCACGGACAGGGAGGTGAAGCAGAGACGGATCGCGGCTTCCTTGGGGACACCTTCAAGAAGTTTACGGGGCGAGCAAGGCCTCAAGACCAAGGCCAGTCTGTAAGGACTACCTACCTCTTCCACACCCATCTCCCATCTCCCAGAGTCCCAAAAGACCCTTCTTACCTGTGCTGACCACTTCATTCTCCCATCTATAGAACATAACACAACAATATCAACCTCACCTATTCAACCAACCTCCACAATCAGCAGCCTCGAACCAATCCTCCCACCCACAAGCCCAACAAGCTCCAAATACCTCTTCAGGCGCCGGCAGCATGTCGTTCTTTGACAAGATGCACTCAGCAGTGCACTCGCTGGGCAGCGAGCTCAAGTACAAACTCAATATTGCCGACATCCACTCCCATACCCATCAAGCCGCCAACGAGTGTCACGAAGGAGCCCACGAAGAATATTCAGGAAATAGATACTTGAGTTTCGCCCCGCAGCGAGAGGGTAACGATGCCAAGTGGTATGTCGATGCTTGTGGATACATGTGGGCTGGTATGTTTATACTCGAGCACGTTAGTGCTGGATGATAGTTGACACTCCCGGGTACAGTCTCCAAGGCATTAGAAGAGGCCAAGGACACGATATGGATTCTTGATTGGTGAGTTCACAGCCAAACACAGGCATGGGCATGGGACTGATCAGAAAGGTGGCTTTCGCCAGAGCTATACCTAAGAAGACCGCCTGCGAAGAATGAAAAGTATCGCATTGATAATATGCTCAAGGCTGCGGCAGAGCGTGGAGTCAAGGTCAACATTATCGTGTACAAAGAGGTACGTACTGCTTGGTCTTGTCATAGTCGATAGTTGCTGACTCTCCGCGAAGGTCACGCAAGCTTTGACTCGTAAGTACCTGGATCCACACGTACCAAATTATCTCAAGTCCTTGCTCCCAAGCTCCACCGATCGATTTACCCGCTATCTTACAGACTTTGGACTATATGCAATATTTGAATCATTGAAATCATGGGAAAGAGAAAGACCGCTAATAGAACCTCCCATTTCAGTTTCCTCCTCGCACACAAAGCATGCCTTGGAAGATTGCCACCAGAACATTTGCGTTTTCAGACATCCTGATCACTTGCCTGACAAGCAAACAATCGCCTCCGACTTCTTGACCGGACTCCAGAATATCAAGCTTACGGCTGCAAATGCCGTCCAATTGCCTGGAAACGCGCTGAGCGCTCTTTACGGCACAACCGAGGATACCGTTCTGTACTGGGCCCACCACGAGAAACTGTGCTTAGTCGACGGCCACACCGCCTTCATGGGTGGTCTCGATCTCTGTTATGGACGCTGGGATACTAACCAGCACTCGATCGCTGATGCGCATCCTGGAGATGTCAATCGCATTGTCTTTGCCGGTCAAGACTACAACAACTCGCGTATCATGGATTTCCAAGACGTCACTCACTGGCAAAACAACAAACTTGACCGAACGGAGAACTCAAGGATGGGCTGGTCGGATGTTAGCATCTGCCTGAAAGGCCCAGTCGTCCAAGATCTTCATGAGCATTTCGTTCAGAGATGGAACTTCATCTACGATGAGAAGTACCAAGTTCGCAAGGACGCACGATATTGCAAGCTTGTTGGTCTTGGTGCAAATCCCGGCGGTAACGAAGATCGCGGACTGTTTGACCCCGACACTCTGTTGGGAGAAGAAGGAGGCTTACGTCAGAAGCTCTGGAAAAAAGGCAGAGGTATGAATGATTTTTCAATACCATCGGCGATGCTGTTCAAATTTATTTACCCAAGAGATGCCTTGAACGCTAATTTTGCTGCCCAGAGCATATGCATCAGCAAGGCCAACAGCAACCTCGACCAACAGGCTATGATCCTTTGTACGGCGAGAAAGTTTCGATTCAGCTCAACCGTAGTTGTGCAAAATGGAGCAACAATTGCAAGATCGAGGTTCGCTCAAGGCTCATCAACCATCTTGCTTGAATTAATGAGCTAATCATGCCAATAGCACTCCATCGCCAACGCCTACATCGACGTCATCAAAAACAGTCAGCACTTTGTCTACATTGAGAACCAATTCTTCATCACTGCGACTGTGGACGCTCAAAGACCCATCACCAACAAGATCGGTGCTGCAATAGTTGAGCGCATTGTTCGCGCTGCACGAAATGGTGAGAAGTACAGGATGATCATTCTCATGCCTGCAGTGCCTGCTTTCGCCGGTGATCTGAAGGCTGACGATGCGCTCGGCACTCGGGCAATCATGGAATTCCAGTACAATTCTATCAATCGCGGAGGTCACAGCATCTACGAAACCATCGCTAGAGAAGGGATCAACCCTATGGAATATCTTCGATTCTACAATTTGCGAAATTACGACCGAATCAACTCATCTGGTGCCATGAAACAGGTCGAACAGGCAAGTGGGGTCTCGTACGAAGATGCCAGAAAACAGTACGATGCTCAGACTGGTGGCGGATTTGCGCAGCCTGTTGCCGTGGACGCTACCAGCAGTCGTGCTATCGATGCGCATGCCGGTCAGTACCAGCCATATCGACCACCCGGAACACCACAAGCGCCCGCTGAATTGCCGACCGATGGTGCTGGACAAAGTTACTATCCACCCCCACCACCAGGAGGACCACCTCAGGCTCTGTATGCCCAGCCGATGGAAGGGTTTGGTCAACAACCACAGTATGCTGGTATCGACCCGTTGGGCAAATACCAAGAAGCTGCGCACAGCATGACCGGACCTTTAAGCTCTGGCAAATGGGATTCAGTCGCATCTTGCTACATGCTCAATGGCGAGGATATCCGGAATGTGCCTTGGGAAGCCGGCAACATTCCTGAGATTGATGCTTTTGTTACTGAAGAATTGTACATCCACTCCAAGGTCAGTCAGTTCTTCCCCTTCGATATATCCCGCTGACGTCGATGTAGCTCCTCATTGCAGACGACCGTATCGTCATTTGTGGTTCGGCAAACTTGAACGATCGCTCCCAACTCGGTGACCACGATTCTGAAATCGCTGTTGTGATCGAAGACCACAATGTTATTGATTCGACCATGAATAACGCCCCATGGCGCGTTAACAAATTTGCGGCCTCTCTCCGTCGCCAGATTTTCCGCAAGCATCTGGGCCTCCTCAAACCACAAGATTATGAGACGGAAGAGCCAAATTACCTCCCCGTCGGTGTACCAAATGAATACGACTGGGGCAGCGAAGAAGATCGTGTCGTCGTGGACCCGCTCGCCGATGATTTCCTCGCTCTCTGGAATACACGCGCCCACACCAATACCGAAGTCTTTGGCAAAATCTTTCACCCCGTCCCTCATGATTCCGTCAAAAACTGGAAACAATATGATGACTGGTACGAACAGTATTTCAAGGCTGCGAATCCCAAGGTCAAGGATGACAAGGCTGGAAAGTATAAGGTCGGCCACGTTGTGTCTGAACTTTTCCCTGGGGGTGTGCAGGAAGTTAAGGAGGAACTTGCTAAGATTAAAGGGACGCTTGTTGAGATGCCTTTGTTGTTTTTGAAGGAGGAAGATATTGCTAAGGAGGGGTTGGGCTTGAATGCTTTTGTTGAGGATTTGTATACTTAGTGGGATGTTGTGAGGATGGATTATGAATGAGGGATGGTCGTGATGGATGTTTTTGACGGCCTAGATACCTCGTAATTGATGACGAGTTTGATGATTTGTTTTGATGATGGTGGTGTATTGATGTGACGGTTCGCTGTTGTGGTTTTTTGTTTTTTTCCGAGATTACAGCTGTGGAATTCCATTATCTTTGTTGGCTTTATTCTTTGGCTTGGCTTGGTAAGTGTTTTAAGGGGGGATTTTGGGTGTTTAACGGGGGACTTTGGTGTTTTGGTATTGTTTACCGTCGTCGGTACAGGTAGGATTGGAGAGTTTGATCTGGTTTTGATATTTGGGTTGTAGAGGTTTTATAGTAGGTATAGTAGGCTTTTTAGTATAGGTTTTTAGGGTAGGTTTTTAGGGTAGATTTTTGGGGTAGGGTTTTTAGGGTGGGTTTTTAGGGTAGTTATCTACTTTTTAAGCTAAAGATAGTTCTTACCTATTATATAACTATTTTAATTTTAGAGAGGAGGATAGAAAGGATAGGAAGATAGGAGGATAGAGAAGAAAAGATAGTATAGTAGCTTTATTATTAAAGTATATAGGTAGGGTCTAACTAGTTTAATATATAATATAATAGTAGTTGGGTATATATATCCTAGTAGTAGAAGTAAGAAGATATTTATAGATAGAGAGATAGAGAGATAGAGAGATAGAGAGATAAAGAGATAGAGAGATAGAAAGATAGAGAGATAGAGAGATAGAGAGATAGAGAGATAGAGAGATAGAGAGATAGAGAGATAGAGAGATAGAGAGATAGAGAGATAGAGAAGATATAGTTACTACTTCTAGATTACTACTAATTTATACTATAGATATATCTTATAGAATTAAAAATTAGCTTAAAGATTAACTATCTTCTTACTAAAACTACTATACTATAAGTTTATATAGCTACTTTATATAAAAATAATAAATTAATCTATATAATTATATAAGTAAATAAGTATAGATATAATAATTATAACTATAAGAACTATAGCTTAAAGATACTTTTTATACTAGAATATAAAAAATAGAGTAGATAAGTTCTCTAAGTCTATATCTAGAGAGAAGTAGCTTTATATTCTAACTAGTTAGTAAAAGAGTAAAGCTTTATCTCTATAGAGAATAGCTAATAATCTAGCCTATTCTAGGTCTTATTCTATAAGAGATTATTAATTAATTTATATTATATACTAGAGATTTTAACCCAATCTAGGTTATATCCGCTATTAGGCGATTCTAACTAGTTATATATATTTCAAGACTACTATAGTATACGTCTAAGTTATTAAACGTAATATAATATATATTACTACTTAATTAACTACTAATATATATAGGATAAATACGTCTTCCTATACCTCTTCTATTATATCGGAATAACTACTACCTATATTAGTTAGGTAAATTATAAATATCCTATTATCTATCTCCTAGTATTACTCTCTTCCTATAAAATATACCTATCGTTTCAAACCCTATATAAATACTTACTAATATATAAGGTCCTAAGTACTCTTACTTCTAGTAGTTCAAACCTAATACTACTTAGCCTAAGATATACGAAAGACACGAGGTATAGGTTATATATAAGAATTGTACTGCCAGCCCTAAGTATAAAGTTAAGAAATAGATCCCTATACTATATAATATTTATTACGGTACCTAGAACGATAAGAATAATATAGGTTCGTCTACGAATAAGACTCTAGGGACGGTATATCCCAAATACTAAACTATTACGCCTCTATTCTAAAGTACGTTCTTCTTCTTAATACTTAGTAACCTAGCTTCCTATCTATATATATTTTTTGATCTTACTCTAGTTGTCCGTATAATATTATAGCGAACGAGAGTCGAGTACGGTCTAATTGAAAGTACGATAGCTGTCGAGCGTAGTATATATAGGTATTCCTAGTTAGGGACGAGTCGAGATATTAGGAACAATTATATCTAGTCGTTAAAGTAATATCCTTAAAGTTATAGGAGCTTATATATATAAACGAAACCGTTTCCTACTCTAGCTCTACGTATAGCATTGATACTACGATTATATAATACGACGTAGAATACTAATCCGTAACGAGCTAGTATAAAATTACCGACTACTTCTACCTTAGGCTATTAGTATAGCTAATAACCGGGCTAAAACGGCCGTATATAGCCCCTACTACAACTACTACCTTTATAGATAGATACCTATATTATATAGCTATCTATACTATAAATCAAGTACTATATTATTTATCTACTCTTTAATTATAGGAATCTCCTTTAAAACTAAGAAAAAACAGCCTAAAACGGCTAAATCTCGTTATTTTATACTACCTCTAGATCTCCGGTATTAGAAGGGCTCCTACCTCTACCCTACTACCCCCTTATAGGCCTTATTATAGACTCTTAAGGTCCTTAAAGAGCGCTATAATATAAAGATTATATAGGATATTAAGGAAGAGATTATAGGCATCTCTTTTAGTAGTTAGAGTCGGGTTTTTAAGGATAAAGAGAGCGTTAGGATACTTTATAATTATCCTAATAGTAGTCTAGATCCTCGAGGACGGCTAAGGGTATTTATAAGGTCTATAACTATAGTAATTAGTAGTCTAATAGACCTAGATAAGGATAAACTTTCGCTCGAAAAGAGAAGCGCGCCGTAGTAGACTTTGGCTAAGAAAGTAGGGGTTAAATTACCTTAAACTAAATACCGTAACGAGGATAAGGTAACGGGTAGTAAAGAGAAACTTCTAGAAGAAAAGAAGTAATACTAGGGTAGAAGCGGCGAGGAGATTTAAGTATATATTTATATAGGAGATATCTTAGAAGATAGTTTAGAAGTAGTTTAATTATTATATAAAGAGGCTCTAGGATTGCCGTAGAATAGGAGGGCAAATAACGAAATATTAAGCTAGAATCTAAGTCAAAATATACTATAAATACAACACCATAGCATAAACTATTACCACTTCTGAAATTAACTTGATGCGACAATTATTAGGAATGTTGTGTCGCTGTGAACATGCCTACACACCAGATTTTTGGTGGTGGAGGTGGTTGCGGCGGACTGGCCGTTCTAGCCCGGTTATTAGCCACACTGATAGCTCAGGTTATCAACCACACCTGAACCATATAAAGCTGCCCGCTACGTCCCCCCCTCCCCCGAAGTTGAATTACGCCACCGTTCCTCTTGCCAATCTAATATGGCCTCGATGGATGGGGACATCTTTGTCGTTCCTTGGTACCCTGATGGAGTGCAGCGTATCATTACAACTGGAGGGAATCATTACATCGGTTTTGTTAACGACACCACAATTTTGAAGTATCCACACTCAAAGGGAACTGGCTCGGAAGGACTTCACGCCGAATCCAAAATGCTACAGCAACTTGGCCACCATCATCGAGTCATCGCTTTCAAAGGCCAGCATGAGGACGGCTTACTGCTAGAATATGCGCCGAACGGATCACTACAAAGCTATCTTGAACACACAGATTTGCCAGTGGGAGAGAGGGTCAGACTCGCAAGAGAGACTGCTGAGGGGGTTGCCTACGCCCACCAGAAGAATGTTTTGATCTGTGACATCCATGTTCGGAATATTCTACTGGATGCTGAGTTGCATATTAAACTGTGCGATTTCCAAGGTCGGCTGTTGAGCTCGGATGGAGAAGTCCTCATCTCTGGGGGGGCGTCGGAGAATGCAGAGTCGTTTATGCCCCGACATGATAAGGAGTATGCGGACTTCAAGACAGACATCTTCGCTCTCGGATCAACCATCTATTTCATCATGACTGGTCACAGGCCGTATCCCGAGTACGACACTATCGACGACGAAACCAAATTTGAGGAGCTGTATCTGAAGGCTGACTTCCCTCCGTTGGATGTCAGACTAGGCGGAAACGTGGTTCGAAATTGCTGGAAGGGCACGTACGACTCTGCGGCGGAGGCAGCTGACGATCTTATGCTCTTGGAGCAATCATTGTGATCAGCATAGCCAGATTCCTAAGCCTCCTTATTCAACTTCCTCTTCACGATCTCTCAGGGTACGTTTGGGGGGGGGACGAAGGTCATTGAAGGATTATATGAAGCGGCGTCGGCTGTCATTAGTACAGTATTAGACATCCAAGAGGAGAAGAATGAACAAGACCAAATAAATCGCATTCTATGCAATGAACCTCGTTGTCCACTGAATTTTTGCAATGCGACAGAGTGACTAACGTAGCGACTATTCAACATCAATCCAGCAGCGCGGAACACGCGCAACTTGCCAAGCCCAATTAGAATATCTCGCACGGCCCACGCGACATCCTTGACTTGCGCTGCCCATCGATGTCATAGATTTGCGCTGCCTACGAATCTCAGGCCAATCGCGGCTCGATACAATCCACTTCACACGAGAAGAGGAGGTTAATTGCTAAGCTACTATCGAGGGGATAAAGGTACGAGACTTTTTATTTCTATTATTACTTCCTACTTGTCAAAGGTCCGGTAATAAGTTATAGGACTTAGTTAATTATACTTAGACTAGACTCTACGGATATTATAAAACTAGTCTAGATTTAAATTTAGCTTTGAATATATATATTAGGATAAGAGACTAAAACTTAGACTTGAATATATAATAAGTATTATATAAGTAATATATAATAGTTAATAATCTAATAAACTATAGTATAAGTAGTTTAAGTCTCTCTTTAATCCTTCTCTTATTTATTATATTATATGTATATCTAAAGATCCTACTATCTTAACTATTATATAGTAGCTAAGTAGCTAAAGTTAATAATTATCTAAAGCTATATTACTATACTTATCCTATAGCCTACCTATACTATAAAGATATAGTATATTTATATCTCCTTTCTTTCTTTCTTCCTATAAAAGCTAAGGTTAGATTTAGTAGACTAAGACTCTCTTAAAAGATCTCGTATATTTTATAGAAATAGAATAGAGACTTTATAGATATTCTATTTATTAAGTAGATTTTGATTTTAACTACTATTTATAGTCTTCCTTACTCTCTATATTATATTACTTTTTTTTCTAACTAGATAAGATTAGTATTAATATTTTCTACTAAAATCAAGGCTAGTTAGTCTTATATATAACGCTATCAAAGTACTAATCTATTAGTTATCTATTATACTAGTAGTCGCCCGTAGAATCTTACTAGAGGTTATCTATATACTTATAGCTATATAATCTATTTTAGAGTCAAGGCCTATACTTAGTCCAAAGCGAAGATAATTAGTAAATAGTTTTTTAGGTAGAAGGGGTAGTAGAGGGCGATATAAATATATAAGCTCTAGGTTCTTAGAGAGATAATTACTTAGTATAAAAAGAGTAGGTAAAGAGATACTAAACGCCTTAAGACTTACTTTTATTAAAATTGTTATTATACGTCTATTCTATATTTACTAGTATAATATAAATAGTTTTATTTAGTATTCTTAGATAATTGATTCTAAGTCTTTAGTAAGTCGATCTTCTATTATAGTACTACGGCTTAGCGTGTCTTTAATAAAAGATACTAGCTTATACTCTATATAGCGCTCAATTTGTACGGCTTTCCGCTATTAATAGTTTTTAGTAGTTTGTAATATATTATAGTCTAATATTCTATTAGATTAATATCCCTAAGATATTAGAGGCTAATAGCTTATAAGGTAAGGGGATTAGGTCCTTCTTATTATCCGGAAATAATATTATATATATCAATATCTATTTCTTACTCTCTAACTAATCCTTAGACTTTTTTCGATATTTTAGTTGAACCTCTTAGTTCTTATTAGGTTAGTAAGAAGGTTGAAGGACTACAATATAGTATACTTCTAATTATTAATAATAAATTTGAAGATTTCCTTCGATAGCAAATAATAAACTATATTAGGAATACTAGATTAGTATTCTATAGTTTCAATAGATATATTCCCTTGCGAAATATTAGTAGAAGGGAGAATATACTAGTACTAGATTCTTACTTAATACGATAGACCGTAGGCTAGCTAGGGCCTACGTATACTTGATATATAATAGGGCCTAGATCTCTTTAGTAATAAGGGTACGTAAGTTTAAGAGCTTATAATATACTACTAACCTTATTATAAATTACGGGTCTAATATATAATTCTTTCTCGTTTTCTTTACTATCTTTAGGAGATTTCGAGCGACGCTACCTTTTATTAGAAATAAAAGACCTTGATTTTCTACCTCTTATATTATGCTAAGGTCTAGGGTAAGATTTTAGCGAAGAAACCGGATTTTAAGTACTAGTAGTTTATCTTAGTCTAGCTATTAATATTCTCTAATACTTTGGAGGGTATAATATTAGTAATAATACGACGTCTTTGGTTATACTAGATTATCTTACCTAGGGTAGGCTACTTCGCGGCTCTAGTATTATACGCTTCGAAATGAAGCAATACCTAAGGTTATAGGCTAACTTAATAACAAAGTAGGTATTTTACTATTTACTACCTATTTCTAACTAGTCTTATAGCTAGAAATTGTAGCTAGAAGATTACTTAGTATCTTGAAGCCTCTAATAGAGTCTAGAATTCGATTCTAGATAATATCTATATTGCTTAATAAGGTAAGATTTCTAGGTAGTATTAAATACTAGTTATTGAAGAAGTACTATAATTACTATAGAATATAACTAGTTATCTCTACTAGCTTCTACTTTATAATAGATAGTAATATACTTATATCTTGATTCCTAGTCTAATAATAATATACTATAAATATTAAATACTATAACCCTATATAGTTATTTTCCTATTACTATATACTATTCTCGCTAAAGATAGGGTGTAAGGATACGTAGTAGTACTATAGGGATAGACGTATCAAGAGAGAAAGGGGATCAAATATATATATCTAGAGTAAACGCTGGAGAGGAATCTCTCCTACGTCTAAGCAATAAGATATCTATATATACGAAGCTAAGGCCGCATATACTTTAGTACGTAACCTAGCTTGGTACCGGACTAGTATCTAACTTATATCTAACTAGTCCCGGAGTCTAGAATAGGTTATAGATCCTAATATTACCCCCCCCTTTAGGAGTCTGTCCTCGGACTCTACGGTTCCTTTAAAACTACTAAAAACCCCTATAGGGGAAAAAAAGTTTATAGAAAGGTATGTATAGCTCGTCGTCGACTATATTATACCGACGTTACTACCCTTCCTCAACTCCTACTTAGCTAAGTAATCTTACTTAGGCTAAGTCTTATAGCTTTAGGTCGGATCTAAGATTACCCTTGCTTTAGCCTTGCCCCGCTTCCTATAGGGGTTTAGCCCGGCCTTGTTCAGGTCGTAGAATTTTACGGTTTATTCTTTATAATAACCCGTACTGATTTTTAAAAAAATGATAGTATTCCCTAGAGGTTGTGCTTGTAAGCGTTCTCTACTCAAGCTACCCCCCCTAGGATCCGTATAGCGGATCCTAAATCGAGTAGAGAAAGTTATTTAAACCTCCTTAGTTGCGACGTTTATAGTATAACAATATATACTCTCGTCTATAGTACTAATAGGTCGCTACTCCGCTACTCCTCCTCCTATACGACCGAAGATAGAAGGCTTAATATAGGAGTTTATTACGGAAACCTCGTAGTTAAACGTGATTATGAAGAATCTATTAATATTATTATTATTCTATTACTACTAAACTACTATACTTATAGCGAGGCCGTACCTCTTCGCGCTTACCGAGCTCCTTCGGCTATAATATCCGAGCTCCCTCGGCTATATACTTATATTCCGTAACATCTCCCCCCTCCGGGTGAGATCGCAACGTCCTCGTTGCTTATAATGAAATTNCGCTACTCGTTCCGTTATCTCGCCCTCTATTTCCATTATCCGTTACCTTCTTAAACTCCGCTGCTCGACTCTCCTCCGTACGTATCTAGTACTTTATACGGCTACGCGAGTACGTATAGCTAAAGTCCCTCGGTTCGTACGCGCTTAGGGGCGGCTAGTACGACTTAGAACTATTCGTAGTTATCGTAGCTAGCGCTAGTCACGCGTTTAGTAAACTCTACTTTCTCTCTAATAGCTCCGGCCACGGCGACGAGGTCGGTCGCGAAATTATTACGTAGCTTGGACTACCTAGTCAATCCTCGACCGATTGGTATAATTACGCTTTATAGTAGAGATTTGCCGTTCGATAGGATAATTAGTCGTAGGACTACGCGCTAGAATTCCGTAGCGTCCGTAATAAGGGTAGAGCCGGTATCTAGTATATCTTTAACTAACGTCGTAAGGTCTTTAAGCTAGTTACGTAGAAGGTTTTCTCGCTAGACTCCGTAGACGATCTACTCTACGGAGACGGCGTTCGCGGTCTAGAGTTCCTCGATTATTACTATATAGTCCTCTACGGAGTTCTCCGTAGGCTCGTAGTCGTTTAGATCGATCTCTCCGCCGTCGTCCGTTATTATCGGGGTTTTCTTTAATCTCTTGTAGGACCTTGGTGATGCGGGTAGTTTTATAGCTATTCCTATAAGCTTAACGATTAGTAGTCGACTTATAGTTAGAGATAGGGGGGCCGAGAATGGTTATTAGTTACTTAGTAATAGAGGTATTATAGTTATAGAGGAAGGTAATTACGCGTTTATCGGAACGGCGCTTACCGCGTAGGGCGGGCTAGCGTTAAGACCGGCTCTAGCGGTTAGTACTAAGGACGAGTCGTAGGTACTCGGAACGCGTTGGCGGCTTTTACCTTTGGCGGCTTGTCGGCCTCTACCTACTTTCCTACGTAGTACTTCGGTCTTGGAGGCCGGTTACGCTTTCGGAGCTAGATCGCTATCTACTACTATAATCGCGGTTGGGGCGGGCCGCACTATTACCGTTATAACCGTATTAGGGACTACGGGCAACTTACTTACTTCGTAGACCTTAAAGTCCCTATAGTACTTCGGGTTTGTCTAGTACTACTCTTCGTCTTTAATAGGGTACCGCTTCGTAGCTTATCGGATAATCGCGGTATCCTCGTCCTACACGAAGGTATATAGGGGGTCCGTGGTACTAGCGGTATTCGTAGAGTATATATCAAACTAGGCCGTATTCTACTCACGTTTAGATCCGCCTAGTATAGTAACTAGGAATACGACGCTACCGTAGCTATCTTTAAGCATCTAGATTTATAACTACGTAGGTCGGTATCGTACGCGGTATAAGTTGCGTATCTATTCGGCTTCGGCTATACCTTTGCAGATTCGGTACTAGTCGCCGAAGGTAGTAAATATGTTCGGCGCCCGTGGTCCTTCGCCCGTGAGGATTTCGGCTACGATCGCGAGGTAGTTGTCCTATAGAGTCTAGGCGTTCTCTATTTTTACTACGGACTATCCCACGATAGTATTCTTATTCTTTATAGGTTCTCTATCGTAGTATAGTAGGCAGGTCAACTATAGAGGCTAGTTGTCGACCCTATTTAGTATATCGTCGAAGTTAGCCATATCGAAACTATTAATATAGTCGTAGATAGTCTCGAATTCGATATTGGATATTATCCAACCCGTAGCCTCCCTCGTGGTATTGTATTCGTAGTACTATACTAGTAGTTGGTATAGGAGAGCGTTTACTATTACGGGCGCGTTCTAGTAGAAGTTCTCCGGGCATAGTCGTTCGCCTGTGAAGATATGCGTTATACGTTATAGGTATCTATCTAACTCGGGATACTTTACGCCTCTAAGGAGACTAGGTCTTATAGCGAGGAGGTATAGGCTTCCGATCTCGAACGTCGTTGGATATAACGACGAGAATTCCCTATTGCTATATACTAGGCTCCTAGAGTCGAGAAACTGCGCGGCCGTTATATCGGATATATAAACGTTTGTGTTTAGGTAGTATTCTATTAGTCCGTCGTAGGTTAACTAATAGGCGTAGTCGCCTGCTTTTCCGCTAGGGTTCAGCCTCTTAGATACGCGTTAGTATCGGTCGTTGTCGACTAACGGGATAAGATAGTCGTATACTCCCTATAGGAATTACACGCCTAGGACGTTATTAAACGAGTTATTCGCGTTAAAATCGTACGTAGTTATTATTAGGGTAACTACGTTCGTAATAACTACGTCCCGGATACGCCGAATAATATACGATCGTAGTATTAGTTATTATAGCTTCACGCGTTAGGCCTCGGTCTAATCGGAATATAGGTCGGGATCGTCGGACTACGATGTCTCAGTAGGCTAGATATAGAAGAAACGGTATAGCGCGTTAATAAAATAAAGATAGCCTAGGTAGCGCTTTGCGTGCTATAGCTACTCTTCGAACGATATCGTAGCTTCTACGTATCCCGTGCGTACTATCTCTTCGACGTTTCTTGGGGAGATACCGGATAAGTTAATCGCCGTAAAAAGGTAAATAAGTAGCGCTTCCTAGCGTAGTAGCGCGAAGCCCCGTATCTAAAATAGGTCTCCGTAGGGGTCCTAAGGTAGATTAGCGTCGATAGGTAGGTCGGCGTCTCCGAGGTTCCACGCAAGGTATAGTTGGGTAAGCCGGGCTTTTCTAGCTACGATACTTGCGGGCAGGCTAAGAGCGTAGTACGTACCGGCTAGGCGTTCTACGTCGTATAACGCGCCGTCTATCGCGAAACGTGCCTAGTATAAGATGTCGCCAATTACGCCTCTAGTACCGATCACGCTACGGATTACTTAGAACTTAGCGTGCGTTAGGTTATACTCCGTATCTACGTTGTTGTAAATATATAGCAATTCTTTGGAGTACGAAAGACCGCCGCGCTAGAATAGGGTTACTTCTTCGTTGCTAATAAATTCAGGCAATCTTATAACGTGCGGATAGCATTCGATTACGTCGTAGCTAATCGGTTGGGGTGTAAAGGCTAGGAATACTACTTTCTTTACTACGTCGTCGATAATCGGATCGCGTTCTTTAATATTGCTCCGATCGCCGAGGATAGCTAATTGCTAATTAAGTACTTAAGCGAGTACTTCGGCGCTCTATAGGTATAGCTTAATACGCGTGTTTCCGCCTAATAGTAGGTAAAAATTGTACTTCTTTATACTATTACCGAAGTCTTCCTTACTCCAATTTCCACGCTCTTGAGGAGGTGGTCCGAAACCTCGCTATACTAGCTCCGCGAAAAACTCTCGGTCGTTCTCGCGATAGTATTCGTCGGGCGGCTACTATAGAAGCTACGCCTTTACCTTTTTGCGTTTGCCTACCACCGTGACTAATAGGGATAGGCTTGACTCTCTAGACCGCGGGAATATCTTACTTGGTATAATATCGCTAAATAAGGGCCGTAGGGGTACGCTAGACCCGCTAAATTAGAAGGTAGCTTCCAGCCTATTCTAGAAGTCTAGGGTAGAAAAACCGTCCTTACCGATAAAGGTCTTGTCTATATAGCGGTGTTTGTAGTAAGGGTTTAAAGGTTAGAAGGGTTTATTATAAGGATTAATTAGGAATATTTATAATAGCACGTGATGCTTACGTGATAGTATAGATTAGGTAATAATAGACCTAGATCGCGTCTAGTAGATCTCGGCTAAGCTAGATCTAACCAACCAGATCGCGCCTAGACATGATAGCGCGTAATTATAGGGTAAGGGATAGGTAACTAATAGGTAACGGATATAGGAAGATAGGGGTATATACGAGGTAAAATGTCTTTATAAAATATTAAACCCCGAACTCCTCGTGATGAATTATAATAGGAAAGTACGTAGGCGCACGAGAATGCCGCTAGCTTTTCTATAGGGGTTTCGGCGGGTCTGCTCGGTAGGTTGCTCGCGTAGTTACTTAGCGGGTTACTCGCGTAGTTACTCGGCTATACTAGCTAGGCTCGCTTGCGAGACTTCTTATTCCCTCCGGGCTTCTCCGCGTTAACGGCGCTACTACCTTTTCGATACCTTCTTTACCTAAACGGGATGCTTCTCGTCGAACTCCGCTATAAGCTCCTTCGCGTTATCTAGGTCGTCTTCGGAGTACTATATATTATTCGCTGGTCCCTAGCCGAGCTATTTCACGAGGTATTATTTATAGCCTACGTCCGTGAATCTACGGTCGAGGAGTCTCTCGATAGTATAGACTAGGATACCGTCTTCGTCGACTTCTTCGGGTCCCGGTTCTAGGTAAGGTTCCCTATCGAATAGGTCGGGACCTAACGGGGCTAGTTCGAGCTACGCGATAGAGACTACGGGGTAGATACGTATATATTCGGGTAGTTCGAGCTTATATACTAGATCCGAGATCCTTCGCTTCACCGACGCTCTAATACGCTAGTTCGAATATTTGCGGTAGGAGTATCCCGGGACCTTATAGCCGTAGTATAGCCTTAGGTATACCGTATCGCCTCGCTTAAAGCGGAGCGGTTTATACTTCGCGTCGTATCGCATTTTTATATAAACGTTCGCGAAGGCTACTACTTCCTCCGCTATATCCCTAAACTACTACCGCAGCGATAAGTAGTTAGCTACGGATAGGGACGTAAGGGCCGGGAATATATCGTTAGGTTAGAACCCAAAAAGGATCTAGTATAGAGATAGTCCCGTAGTTACGTTTGCGCTGGTATTTATATACTACTAAATATATACTAAGAACTCGAGCTATTCGTAGTTAGGGTTGGTAGTAATCTCGTATCGGAGCGCGATCTCGACCGTCTAGTTGGTTCTCTCACTCTGTCCGTCGGTCTACGGGTAATAAGTAGTAGAGAATATAAGGCTAGTACGTATAAGTTTGAACATTAACTTCTATAGTAGGTCTATAAACTTCGGATCTCGATCGGATACGATCTGCGATAGTACTCCCTATGTTTGGATAATATTATCCTATATGGTAACATATATAGATAGGTTGGGTGCTACTCTTAGGTTGGGGATATCCTACCTACTAACTTTATATAATACAACATGGTGGTTATAGTATAGGGATAGGATATAGTTATAACCTGCAAGTTCTCTTACAGGTTATCAATTAAGTAGAATATACTATACTAACAACTAGTCCTTTCTTTATCTTTTCCTTTATTATCTTATCTTTTCATTGACGTCAATTCACACCTATATACCTAATAGGATCTAGTGGAGATATACCAACACTAATTAGTAGTTATTATTACCATAGATCTGCAAGGTTACTATCTACACGAAAACTACTCGCAAATCAGCTTATAGTAGTCAGATAACTCGATATACTATATCCTCCCGGCCGGAATCGAACAAAGACCCACAGTTACTAGTAACCTACCCAGATTTGGGGGACCAACTAGATAATTAACAGGATCAACAATCCTCTACTTCGAATGCAGTAAGTGTACCTATAGAGCGTCCTCTACCTCCTCCTCCTACTCCTCCTCCCGAATTTATTATACTTGATAGTTAATCTTTTCTTATTAAGAGATAGTACCTGAACTTAGACCTGAACCCTACCTTATATATACCTAGAGAAGAACTTAAGGGCTATATAGCATGGCAAGCATATATATTCAGTAGGGAGAAGAGCTAAAGGATAGTTAAAGAGAACTTCTACGACTCTTTTAGGGCATGGATACTTACCCTATAGGAAAGGGTGGATAAGGATAGCCTGAGAGCACTTAAGGCATTAATTAAATTCCTCCTACCACCTTCCTATAACCCTATATTACCATTATATCTATAACTTAGCAACGTCGTTATTAGTATCGAGAAAGAGTATAATGCAAGTCAAATTATAGAGCTCCGAATACCTCGAAGACCTCTCTATCCATCGATAATAAATCCTTCCTATACCTTACTAGAGACCTCTAAGAAACTAATTACCTCAACTTTACCTACACCTAGCTACAGCAACCTCAATTACAGCAATATTACCTTCGAAAGAAAGCGAAATCAAGGTCGTCCTGTACCTCCTCAATAGCCTAGAATAATAGAAGTACCTGAATCATCTTAGCTATAAGGTTTTAGACTACTACTATCTATCCTACCTACAACTCGTTACCCCCAGTTCCCTGCTCGGTTAGAAAGTAGTATTCCGGACGAGCAAGTGATCTTACAACGTCCTAATCTACCCCCTATGGCTACCAGGTTGACAAATCTTACCAAGTTATACTAGGAAGACATAAGATATGGTATAACTACCTTTGAGGTAATCAACTCCAAATTTAAGATCTTTATAGATACCTATAGGAAGGTTGGTATTAGTAATAAGATAGATGTTGTTTCTGCTATACCCTTAATACTTAAGGGTAAGGCAAGAGACTACTACTATAAGGATATCCTTGAGAAAAGATATACAACAATCTATAATACCTTTAAGGCCCTTATAACCCATTTCGAAACTCCTGAAAGGCGCTAGACCCTCCTAATAGAATAGAGAAATACTACTCTTCCTTAACAAGTAGAGAGAAATCCAGGGAAGTCTAAACTTAAGTATCTTAAACTTCTTATTAGCCTCCTAGCTAAACTAAGAAAAGCACTTAGGAAGATAGAAGAAGATATATACGACTACCTTCTCAATATATACGTAAACGTTAGGGAATGTCGCTATACTATCTTCAATCCTACCTTAGGATTTAAGCCTCTTTATATATAGTTAAGATTAGCTATTTTAGCAACCATACTAATTGCATATAATGTTCGCTTCTAGGAAGACTAAGAGACTTGGTTCGCTACTTAACCGGATATACAAGTCAAGTTGCAAGAGGAATTTCAAGATTCTAATAAGCTTAAAGATAATGATCCTTCTTAGTAGTATACTAATAGGACATATTCTCGCCTACTAAATAGACGATTTCGAGGCCGCGGAAGACCTGCAAACCGCTTTGTAGGACGAGGACGTTACAGAAACCGTAATAGTAAACTTCCTTTCCGCCCAAGATCAACAAATAAACGCGATAGACCATGTTTTATTTATAGTAGTAATAAACATTGGTCAGACTACTACATAATTGAAGAGAGGAAAGCTAGTTTTACTAAATTCAAGGCCTTACAACTATCCTACTTCATAGAAATAAAGGCTATTAAAGCCTATCTATTAGCAGTTGATTACTATAAAGGTTCTAACTCCCTTAAAGACGACTTTTTACGCTAGGAAGCATTTTCTATCTTTATATAAGAAGATAAATCATTTTATATAGTAGTCCAACAACTCGCCAATAATGCTACCGCGCATTTTCTTAATAAAACGTACTATGCAAATAACAATGCAGCCTCCAAATAAGTCGAAATCTACTAGTTTAATACTCGCTATTTAGACGATACCTTCCAAGGCATCCTACCTAACACTAGAGCAGCCGGAATTTCTACTACTAGAGAACCATAGTTCCGAGCGCTGCAAACTTATATACCGATTACTTTAGACTCGGCAACATCAGGCCAGTATAATATTGTCTTTAGTAAGGGCATAGCCTCCTCCCTCGGTATTTCTAAGGTTCCTACACCAATAGGAATCATTGATTTCTATATTGTCCCTACCAACACACCTTTCCTACTATATATATATGACATGGATAGGCTTGGCGTATATATAGATAATATTAGAAACCTCCTTATCCAAGGATAGAACTCCTTCCCCCTAGTTCGCAAATATAGATACCCTTGGCTCGAATTACCGTTCCAATCAATACTACAAACTCAAGTATAGTACGGATCTGTATATATCACCAATTTATATAGATCAATTGTAGTATATACCAATCAAACCCCTCCTATATTACCACCTTTCCCAATTGGGACGAATCTAGATTCCGAATATATAATTCCTATTTCGACGGCAACCCTACTTATATAGCTCCCTGTAACCCAATCATTATTCTAATTCTACTAATTATTCTTCTTAGACCTGGACGAGACATAATTGAGGTAACTATATAGAAGATTTGGCTATCTATCTACTTAGAGACTTATAATAGTTCTATCTAGAGCTGGATTAGGAGATATAGATGCTAATATTATTTAATCAATATCTTCTTTGTATAAACACTGCTAGATAAATATAAAGTCTCCCTAGAGATTCAAGTTTTCCCTAAAAGATAACCTTATTTTCAACAGCCAAATTGTCATAGATATTATATCCTTAGATAAGAAATCTATTTTGCATATTATAGATGTAGTAACTGCGTTTCAGGCGGGTCGATTTCTTAGTGGTTATACTATAGGAGAAGTATAGGATACTATAAGAAGCAGTTGGATTAATATATACCTTAGCCCTCTAGATATTATCATTATAGATATAGGCACCAATTTCGCCTCTAGGGAATTTAATAATGCTGCAAATTCACTTAATATTGAAGTTAAGGAAGTTCCAGTTGAAGTATACTATAGTATTAGTAAGGTAGAAAGATACCATGCTGTTCTAGAACGTATATACACTATTTTTCGCATAGAAATCCCCTAGGAGAGCTAGGACAAATGCTTATAGTTAGCTATTAAGGCTATCAATAATACAGCAGGTCCTAATAGACTAGTTCCTACTCTCCTTATCTTTAGGGCCTACCCTAAGATCTCTAGTTCATTTCCTCCTAGCTAGACTACTATGCAGAGAGGTGCTGCAGTAGAGAAGGCTATAAGAGAACTAAGAGAAATATAGGCTAGGGAGTAAGTTTCCTCTGCTCTTTCTTAACGAAATAGTCCTGTTCCCCTTACTCTATATTCTATACTAATTGGTAGTCAAGTTCTTGTATGGAGAGAGAAAAAGGGTTGGAAAGGGCTATATATACTAAAAAAGATTGATGGATATAACTGCATAATCTCTATAAATAATAGAGATATTGTTTTTAGGTCTACTAGCGTTAAACGATTCTAGGAAACACCCGCAAATGACATTGCCGCCCCCGTCGATATCAATTCCTCAGATTCTAAAAATATGCCAGATCAAGATACTGAAAATCCACTAGTATAGAATACTCTAATTTCGTTCGATTTACCTATTGCAACACTAAGTGCACGCAACGAAACCGTTATTAGTACCGATAGGAGAGTCGTTATTAAGCCTATTCGTACTAGAGCACGTCGTCGCCAACTTAGAGACTACTAAACATTCTAAACTGGCAACTATATAACTGATACTTCTACTAACTAGTAGTTCCTTTCAGCCAAAGAAAAGGCTAGTTACGAATTATACCTCTCTTTACGCTAGCAAATGAAGTTGCTAACGAAATATCCGCCCTAGTACCTCTCTAC